>JASAMX010022166.1:0-19231 GCA_030248175.1 Microlaimidae sp. YZB2_3
GTTACTCGTTCAGTTACGTATTGCTTGAAAGAACCTGCCGTTTTTTGCTGTTTTTTAATATCATTGTACTACCGTATTTATAAAGAATTTTTTTGCTCGTTTGATAAACGTTTTTTTTTTTTTTAAGCCAAAAATAAAAATTGAACAAAAAAATACCCAGATTATTTAAAACTTGTTTTTTTAAGGTTTTGACATAATTATTTAAAGTCTTGCTAATAACTATTAAAGTTCGCAAACGGGAAAAATTAAGTTATATGTACCGAGAACAATACCTAAGGGTAAATTTGCAACCTTTAGAAACTTTTATTGTTCGTTTAAGCAATAGTTATGGCCAGTTTTTTGTAGGTGGCCGAAATAAATGGCACGCGCCTTAATTTCGGCCACTTTAAAAAAAAGGTTTAAACCTTCACTGATTTTTAATTGTAACAGAAATATTCAAATTTTGCACTGGAATAACAAATATAGCTATTGTTTGATTTTTAGGCCAAATTTTGGCTTGATTGAAAAAGCCTGAAAAAACTTATTCAAAAAAATAAAAAAAGTTGGCCGAAATTAAGTCAGTTACCCTACCACCTATAATAACGACTATAGAGGTAGCGACCGTTGCCTCCCTTTTCAGGACGACATAATGTAGTTAAAACTTGGAAAAACTTGTTTAAAAAGTTTTTTATTGCACTTCGCTCTTTTCAGCTTTCAACTTTTATTTAATGGTTCTGATAAATATCAATAATTTTTTTGTGGAAATTTTTCGCAGAACTCAGACATGTGCACTGCCCCCCCCGGGTTAAAACGGGGGGGGGGGGGGGCAATTTGCAAAATGGGGGGGGGGGGCACGGGGGGGCAACTTTTTTGAAACGGGGGGGGGCGATAAAACGGGGGGGTGAGCAGGGGGGAAAGAAAAAAAAGAAAAAAAGGGAGAAAAAAGAAAAAGAAAGGAAAAGGGAAAAAAGGGACAAAAAAAGCGGAAATAAGGTAAAAATAGGTCTAAAATGGCTTAAAATACCTTGAAATAGGCTAAAAACTGCAAAAAATTTGCGATGAGGGCGTCATCATAGGTCAAAAATGGCGTCATATTTTAGGGTCCTTTTTCATTTTTTGGCAGGGGGGGGGGGGCAATAAAACGGGGGGGGGCAAATCCTCCAATAAAACGGGGGGGGGGGCATTTTCAGACCGTGCACAGGTCTGAGAACTCTATGATTTTTGGTATACATTTTTAAACCTGACAATTCAGGGTTTTAAATAAATTTAAAACATAAATAACCATAGGTAGAAAAGGGGGGGGGGGGGGCGGGGTGGGGTCCACCCCCCCTAACACCGAAATTTTGGCCCCCCCCCCCCCGACGAAAATCTCGGAGCCCCCTCCCCCCAAATTTCCGAATTTTTTACCCCTGACCCCCTTCCCTAGATTTTGAAATCTGACCCCCCCCTCCCCCTGGGAAAATTTTAGGTACCTTTTTTATACTAAATTTTTCTTCCAAAAACGTGAATTTTCATCACGTGTCCGTCTTTTTACCTTATACATGAATATGGCTTTTTATTCAATAAAATGTAGTATTATCCTATAAAAAGAACAATTATTAAAGTTATTATGGTTTAAAACTGTTTTGTTTTGGACAATGGACCCCACCTGACCCCCCTCTAGATTTCAAAATTTCGCACCCAGCGTGAACGCCGACCCCCCCTAAAAAGCTAGGGGGGGTTCGGACCCCCCTGGGACCCCCCTCCTAGAATTCAAAATTCGATTTACCCCGGGTAACCACCCCCCCTAGCTTCCCCGACCGTGCTCACCTATGTAAATAACTATTCCTTCTGACACCGGTGCCGCATCATAGATCTTTCATAGAATAGAATTTATTTACTCTCAAAGATCTGCAACAACTCTCTCTCTCTCTTATTTATTTCCATTGACGAATAAATATATGCATCAACCTTTTCACGAATTCAGCTCCCCACTTTATTAATTTTATGAGGGAATCAACTCACCACTTTCTCTTTCAGTCTTTATATACTAGAGACGACTGGACCCAATGCGCCTTCCTCTGCCCTCTCATTTCTACAGATTTTTATAGGTGAACGTCTACTTTTTAAATATCTTTAATTTAATTTAAAATAATATCTTTAACGAAATAAACATTATCTTATCTTTTTTAAAATCTGACCCGAAAACATAAACAAATTGTTTAATTTATTATCAGTCTTTTCTTTAGACATTTATAATAAATAACACGTTGATTTTTTGAAACATTAGAACAACGGTTTAGCACTTACATGAGCATCCCCGACGGCGTGCGTTCTTACAATGGGCGGGTGTCGTCTCCGGGCCGTGAGCCGCGGCCCAGTTAACCCGTTGGTGAGCAAGCAGGCCCGCAAGGGGGCCGTGAAATCCGGCTGATCGCCTCGCGCGCGCAGCGACATTTCCACCCTGGATTAATTATTATTAATTAATAATTATTATAATTAATTATTAATTATTATTGATTAATAACCCATTGAAATGTGAAGTCCACAGTGAAGGGAAGGGAGGTTAGTTCATTAGTACATATTTATCACGGTTTAACTAACTAAAAAAAAACTAGTATCATAATATTGTATTGAAAACAAATCTTTAAACGTGGCAAGAAGCAAGAAGCGTTTGTGATATGCGCTCAGACCATAGATAAACAAAGGAGGGTAGGGTGGGGTACCCCCCTACCCTCGTATTTTTGCCCCCCCCCCTCCTAGCAATAACCCCGAAGCCCCCATTTTGGAATTGCCCCCCTCCCCGTTTTAACCCGGGGGGCAGTGCACATGTCTGAGTTCTGCGAAAAATTTCCACAAAAAAAATTATTGATATTTATCAGAACCATTAAATAAAAGTTGAAAGCTGAAAAGAGCGAAGTGCAATAAAAAACTTTTTAAACAAGTTTTTCCAAGTTTTAACTACATTATGTCGTCCTGAAAAGGGAGGCAACGGTCGCTACCTCTATAGTCGTTATTATAAGTGGTAGGGTAACTGACTTAATTTCGGCCAACTTTTTTTATTTTTTTGAATAAGTTTTTTCAGGCTTTTTAAATCAAGCCAAAATTTGGCCTAAAAATCAAACAATAGCTATATTTGTTATTCCAGTGCAAAATTTGAATATTTCTGTTACAATTAAAAATCAGTGAAGGTTTAAACCTTTTTTTTAAAGTGGCCGAAATTAAGGCGCGTGCCATTTATTTCGGCCACCTACAAAAAACTGGCCATAACTATTGCTTAAACGAACAATAAAAGTTTCTAAAGGTTGCAAATTTACCCTTAGGTATTGTTCTCGGTACATATAACTTAATTTTTCCCGTTTGCGAACTTTAATAGTTATTAGCAAGACTTTAAATAATTATGTCAAAACCTTAAAAAAACAAGTTTTAATAATTTGTATTTTTTGTTCAATTTTTATTTTTGGCTTAAAAAAACGTCAAAACGAAAGTCAAACGAGCAAAAAAATTCTTTATAAATACGGTAGTACAATGATATTAAAAAACAGCAAAAAACGGCAGGTTCTTTCACCTAAATTTTCAGGTGGCCGAAATTAACGGAATCTTAAAATGCGCAGTTAGTTAAACGTATTGCAAAATGATTTTGAAGAAAATATCAAAACATGAAAATTAACAATTTTGAGCTTTAAATAGAAGATCTTTTAAGGTTATATATTGCTTCGTTCTAAATTTGATGCAGTTTAAACACAAAGCAAAAATTAGGAAAATCATAAAAAATTCACTTTTTATATGAAAATGTTGATAATGTAGAATAACAAAAATAAAAAATTTTTGCAAAAACACTTTATTCAACATTAATCCAGTTACTTTTGTGCTAGTTCTTTTGTGTTTTAAAAATAAGCCAATTTTCTAACACCCTAAATTGGTGGCCGAAATTAAGGCGTGGCCGAAATTAAGTCAGTTACCCTAAGCCTCTCGGATTTTCGGGTATACCCGATCCCCGAAATTTGGGGGGTTTCCAAAAATTTTTTTTGGGGAATACCTCAAATACCCTATTTTTAGCGTTTTAGTACAGGGACCCCCCAAATTTTAGGGGGGGGGTTTCGAAGTACTCAAAAATTTTAGGGGGTTTCGGCTATAGGCGGGATTTTTTGGGGAGTATAACCCCCAAACCCCCCCTCCCCCCTGCCTACCTATGGTCGTTACCATGACACAATGAGTCAGGAACTTTGTAAATACTAGTAATTTTTTTCTTTTAACATACGTATAAACATAGATGAACAAGGGGAGTAGGGTGGGGTCCAGCCCCCTAGCCTCAAAATTTTGCCCCTCCCCCTAGAACAAAATCCAGGGACCCCCCTTCCCCCCCCCCACCCCCCCAGCAAAAACAAAAAACACAAAAACAACACAACGAAAACAAGATGAAAGGGAGAGAGAGCCAGCAAAAACCCCCCCCCCCAAATTTTCGAATTGTTTACCCCCTCTAAATTTTGAAATCTGATCCCCACTCCTCTCTCGAGAAAATTTTAAGCACTTCTTTTATACTAAATTTTCTTTCAAAAACCTGAATTTTTAACACAGATTCATGTTTTTGCACCCTTTTTATACCTAAATATCGCTTTTTATTCAATAAAATGTAGTATTATCTTTAAAAAAAACTATTACTAAACATTTAATGGTTTAAAAGTATTTTTGTTTCGGAAATTGGACCCCACCTGACCAACCTCTATTTTCCAAAATCTTCGATTCCGGGTCGACCACCCTAGAAAGCTATGGGGGTTCGACCCCCACCCCCTAGATTTTGAAATGTCATTTACCCGGGGTAAACACCCTCCCTAGCTTTTTGACCGTGTTTATCTATGCGCATTGGTGGGCAGGGGGAGTTATACTATACCCCCCAAAAAAATCTCGATTATAGCCGACACCCCCCCCCCCTAAAATTTGGCGGGTCCCAGTAATAAAAACGCTAAAAATGGGGTATTTGATGTGACACCCCCCCCCCTAAAGTTCGGGGGTCGGGTATACCCCCGAAAATCCGGGAGGCTGTCCATCTATGTCTATTCGTATTAAACGTTATGAATTAGAGCCAAGCCACGATTATTTTATTCTGATTGTTGTGACTTTTTGTTTTATTGTAACGACGCTATAGTCTTCTCTCCTTTTTGACGCCCTTGACTTGAGTGCAAGTTTGTTAAAATAGACACCGTTCAAGACCTGTGCACGGTCTGAAAACTCCCCCTTCGCTTATTGGGGGATTTGCCCCTCCATTTATTGCCCCCCGCCAAAGAATGAAAAAGTACCCTAAAGTTATGATGCCATTTTTGAGCTATGATGCCATCATCGCGAATTTTTTTCAGTTTTTAGCCTATTTCAATGTATTTTAAGCCATTTTAGACGTATTTTTACCTTATTTTCGCTTTTTTTTGTCTCTTTTTTCCCTTCTTTTTTTCTCTTTTTTTTTCTTTCTCCCCTGCTTGCCCTGCCCCCGCCCTGTTTTATTGCCCACCCCCGTTTCAAAAAAGTTGCCCCCCCCCCCGTGCCACTGCCACCCTCCCGGTTTGAAATTGCCCCCCCCCAATAAAACCCCGGGGGGCAGTCCACAGGTCTGCCGTTAGTTAGGTAGAACTTTCCTAGGCAATGGCTGGCAGGTACAGTTCTACTTTACGAACAGTGTATATTTTATCAAAAACCTGTGTAAGATTGTTATGTTAATTTCATTATACATATTTTAGGGACAGTTTAGCCTATGTGCATTTAACAAAAGGCATATAGTGTCTTTACTTATTGGATTGGCCGTTATCGGTGAGTGTTCTTCTTTTTAAATATTAAAAAAATAATTTTAGTTGTATAGCAATTTGTTGTGCCTTATCAGCTTGACTATGCTGAACCACTAGCCAAAATGTTTAACACATCTTTTGAAACTGGAAAACTTCCTAGTGATTGACTAATAGCCATAGTTATTCCTATTTAAAAAAAAATTAAAAAACAGAAAAGAAAACAACCGTTCAATTTCTTTAACTTCTGATTGTTGCAAGACAATTGAGCGTTTTGTTCGTGACAAACTTTTCTCCTTTTTCCATAACATTTTATCTAGGTTTCAATTCAACATGGTTTTAAGGATAACAGTTTAACTGTTACGCAACTAATTGAAGCAATAAACGATTGGACCTTAGCTCTGAAAAACAAAAAATTTATGGACGTGGTTTATTTGGATTTTGCCAAAGCTTTCGACACAGTTTCTCATGAAAAACTTTTGTACAAATTGGAAAAATATGGAGTCACAGGAAATTTTCTTAATTACGTCAAGGCGTTTTTATCCAATTGTTTTTTAAAAGTAGTCGTTAACAACTCCACTTCTTCATCTTACAAAGTAACCAGATCTGTTCCACAAGGCTCAGTACTGGGATCACTTTTATTTTTGATTTACATCAATGACATTTTTAGTTGTGTTAAAAACTCTAAACTTCGTAGATGATGCTAAGATTTTTACAGAATTTTCACCAAATAATAAAAAGGATATCTTCAGGCTTCAAATATGCAAACAGATCTTGACAGTATGGCGGAGTGAGTAAAAATTGGCAGCTAAATCTGGCTGATGATAAGTGTTGAAACTTTTCATATTGGGCCTTTTAATGATTTAACCAGTAATAAATACAAAATAAATAATAACCTCTGGAAAAGAGCAACCGTGGTTAAGGATCTAGGAATTTATATGTCACATAACCTAAAGTTTTTACACCATTATCAAAGAATTGCACATTCAGCAATAAAAAGGATTACCCTGATTTTTCGTTCTTTCACAGCTAAATCTGTTGAAAACTTGTTACGTGCTTATAAATCCTATATTCGTCCACTGCTTGAATATGGAAGTGTAATTTGGAATCCTTATCTAACAAAGATATTTATTTAAGGTGGAACGATACAGTTAGGATACCCTGTCGTTTTTTCTGTATAACTCGTGCCGTACGTGACGGACAGATGCAAACTATATGTTGGGTGAAAGGGTATTTTTTCCGCTCAGTTCGGTATCCTTAACATTTTTCGTGGACCATTCCACGGCGAGATATGCTTCGTTGAAAAAAGGCATTTTAAAACAGTTTTTCCCAATTTAACAGAACCAGAGTTATTATTACGTAATACAAATATAACACAAGTTAGATACACCAAATGTACATGAACATGCCCACAAAAATTTTCAGCGAAATCCCTACTATTGAAGTTTTTTAATTTCGTTTTATTGCTAAAATTGTTAAAATAAAAAATAAAAAAAGTTATAGAAGAAATTTCGTTAAAAACTTTAAAACTGGCTCAAAATTATTGTCCAACTGCTGTGTTAAAAGTTGGGAACAAACTAATTTCTATCAAATGACTAAACTTTCATTTATATTTTTTGATTTGACGTCTTGAAACTACATTTAAGAACGCTTGTTTAAAAGGCCCTTTTAAGCAAATATCTCAGACGGAGCAGTAGTCGAGTGATTAAAGCGTCGAACCCGAAATCCTGAAGCTCTAGGTTCGAGTCCCCTAAGGAAATATTTTTAACCTTAAAAAATGTGTTTTTTTTAATTTTTAACTTTTTATTTAAAAACCGTGTTCATTATTAAGTACTGTATTCAACCCCGAGTACGTGTTTTGAGGTGGTTTTGAGGTAAAACTGGTATATAGTCAGAATGCCCCCCATGGGGGGTCGCATCCCCCTAGCGCCCCCCCCGGGGGTTGAATCAAAAAACGGAGGTCGGATTCGTAATCAGGACCCCCGAAAACGTGTTTTGGAGAAAATCGGCAAAAAATTTGCAACTGTATCGTTCCACCTTAATAGAGAAAGTTCAGAAATATTACACAAGAAAATAATTCAGATGCTGTGGTCTCGGTTATTGTAGTTATGAAAACAGATTAGCCTTTTTGAAACTCCAGAAACTTTTAGTGAGAAGAACTAAAACTGACCTGTGTGAAATATATAAAATAATTAATGGAAAATATTGCCTCAAATCAAATGATTTTTTTAATTTTACCACCCAAAACACTCGAGGTTACCCTTTTGAACTGCAAATTGAGGAATGCAGAATTAATGTCAGGAAGTTTTATTTTCCTTTTCGAGCTATTTCTAGTTGGAATTCTTTAAATGTCTCTCAGGTTACCACCAATTCCCTTAAAACCTTAGAAATTTTTTATAAATTGTAAAAACTCAGTAGGTACTTGCCAGCAGGAGCAGCTTGCTCATTATAAGTGCTGAAGCTTTGTAAGAAGCGTCAGCCTTCTGAGCAATTTTTTTAGCAATCAAAATTGTCTGTTTTACACTATTAACAAAGCTATGTTGCTACTGGATCGCACACAGCCCATATTTTCTAGTTTTATTATGACAAATCTTTTTTTTGACAAAATACTTTCTTGTAAAACATTTTTTTAAGGTGTTTGTCTCCCTACCTATTTTGTCAATCAGGGCCGTAGCCAGGATTTGAGTTGAGGGGGGGATTTTTTGGAAGGTGGTTTATAGGGGCCCACAAGGGGGGTCTGGGGGCGGGAGCCCCCCAGCGGGGTCAAGGGGCAGAGCCCCTTTTCAGGGGGGTCCGAGGGGCAGAATGCCCCCCAGGGTGGAAAATTTTTTAATTTTAAGCTTTTAAAAGGCATCAGGAAACCTAAATTTAAGTACTGAATCTTTATTTATTTTCAGTTGTTTTTTAAATAAATACAACAAAATAAAATAGTTTTAGGTATTTTATTACTATTTTAATAAAAAAGAACAAACGTTTTCTAAAAATAAAAAATCTTTATTTAATTTTAGTTAAGTTTTTATAGTAAATGCTTCAGTTATTAATATCCAAAATTTGCTCTTCTTTTTGTGCTTGTTGCGAACACGATTTCTTCCACTGGGACCGGAACATCACGGTGAACAGAGGCAAGCACTAAAAGACACCTACCACACCTATTACACCTACTACACCGACCGATCAACCGAGGGGTGAACGTGAAACTCCTCTTGTTTCTAAAAATTTCCCTAAGCAACCTAAGCAAAACCTTAAAATCAAGCTAAATTTAGTGTTTTGTTTGATTTTGAGGTTTTGCTTAGGTTGCTTAGGTCGGTCGGTGTAGAGGGGGAGGGCTTTTAGAACAAACAGGCAGGCAAAGGCGGTAAACCTTTCCTGGGTCATGGAGACGGTTTTAAAGTGAGTAACCAAAGCATTTACAATAAAAAATCCTAAGAAAACCGCTTTTTTATACCAAAAAAGTGGTTGAATCGTGACTTCCCGCTCTTTGATACTGCCGCTTTTATGCAAATATTTTCACACAAAACAAAAATACAATATTTTTAAACTCACTGCACTAATGTTTTGAATTATAAATAATTCCTTTTTTATAAATAAGAGCTTTTATGAACCTAAATCACTTTAAATAATGCATTTTAGATAGCTTTAATACATTACAGAGTGATTTGGAAAAAAAAAATTTTTTTTCTAAATTTTTAAAAAACCAAAGGGGGGACCCTTACGAAATTTTTTGCCTTCCCAGAATTTGAGGGGGGATTAATCCCCCCAATCCCCCCCCTGGCTACGGACTTGTCAATGTATTGTGTTTAATATTTAATATTTTTTTATTGTATCGGTATGTATAAACTGATACCTAGCTAGTAACCTTTGTGTGATATTGTTTTACTAATTTATGTATTTATTTTGTGATTTGTATTGCTAAAAATAAACTTTCTTTCTTTCAAACTTTCTGTCGAGGTTGTGGCGCAATGGCAGAACTCACGTCTTGCATACTGAAGGTCCCTGGATCCAGTGGCGTGCCCAGGATTTCATTTCGGGGAGGGCGGTCTGGGGGGGTACATACTAACCCTGAGGGGGGTCTGGGGGGTACATACTAACCCTGAGGGGGGGGGGGTCTGGGGGCGGCAGCCCCCCAGAAATGGGGGGTCTGGGGGGCGAGAGCCCCCCAGCGGGGTTAAGGGGCAGAGTCCCTTGTCAGGGGGGTAAAAATTTTTAATTTAAGGCGCTAAAATACACTAGAAATTTTAATTCCAGATGATAATTAAAACAAAATTTAAGGTTTTTTTATTCCTATCTATTTAAAACATGTGTTAAAAACGTTAAAAAAAGGTTAACAATGTTTATAGTAGTTTTATTTAACATGTATGCCTTAACTATTGAGCGGCAAAATCGATTGAAATGGAAAAACTGAGATAAATTGTCAATTTAAACTATCCGCGAAGCGGGGAAAATTTGGTTTTTTGACTATTAATATGCTTTTGGAAGGCATCAGGAAAGTTTCTGTATTGATATTTAAGAAAAAAAATTTTCTCTCCCAAAATTCAAAAAACGTAAGGTCCCTTACGAAAAAATCCGGCTTCGCCGGATTTCGGGGGGGGGGGGGGGGGCGGGCCCCCCCCCCGCCTCCCCCCCTGGGCACGCCACTGCCTGGATCGAGGCCCCGCTGAGACACACTGTATTGTGATAATATTCTTTGTTAATATTGTTATATGTAGTATTTGGTTGCGCATTTAGTGATGAGTAACATCGGCCTTGCGTATCATGCTTTATGCAAAATAAAAAAAGTTTCAATACGAAATATTAATTTGCCTCCCATAATTTTTTTTGGTTATATCTTAAAATACTCTATTTTTAGTGTTTTTATTACTTGGACCCATCGGTGGGCATGGGAGGTTGTACCCCCGAAAAAAAATCCCGATTATAACCGACACGACACCCTCCCCCCTAAAATTTGGGGGTACCCCGGACATGCCTCCCGAAAAAAAATTGGGGGTCCCACTCATACATGGACTTTGGTCCGGGAGTCGGGGGGGGTTAAACCCCAGAGTCGGGGGGGGGGGGTAAAATCTGAGAAACGCAAAATACCCATATCGTTTTTTTTTATTGATTGCAATTTACCCATATAGTTTTTTTATTTTGAAGGAAAAATAGGGTTAAAAACACTAATTTTAGGTTAAAAAGCCCTTTTTATTGCATTTTTGAGCTTTTTATAGCTTAAAACATTCATTTTTTTGACCTCAAAACTTAAGTTTGGAGGCAGTTAGGAGCCATTTTAAAGACATTTTTTTTTCTTCATTTTTCCAAAATTGGGGGGGGTAACTTTTTCTCCCCCCCATTTCTGAGGGGGGGGGGGGGTTAAACCCCACTTCTCAGAATTTGGGGGGGGGGTTAAACCCCACTCTTAGATTTGGGGGGTTAACCCCCCCCCCCAAACCCCCCCCCCGTGCCCATGTATGGTCCCACTACTAAAAACGCTAAAAATGCGATATTTGAGGTATAGCCTAAATAAATTTTTGGGACACACCCTCTAAAATTTCGGTGGATCGCACACAGTACACTTATTTTATGATCTAGTTTTGTAACAAAAATTTCATATTACTTTATCAGAAAAATTTTTTTCTATTGCTCATTACTGCATAATTTTTGTTACCTCTCCCTTTTGGGGTCTCCCAGCAAGTGTTTTGTCTTTTTTCTTTTTTGTAGTATGTAAAATATTTGCTAATATATTGTAATATTCTTATATTGTACCGTGCTTGTGATAAATTCCATGTACTTAACACTGTGTGTGAAAGTTATGTAATAATACAGGCTTTTGTATTTGCTAAAAATAAATTTCTACCCCTCCAAAATCCGTGAGACTGCCCACCTATGCTGGGACCCCAAATTTTGGGATTTATGTACCTCCCCCCTCCTAAATTTTCCAGCCGCCTATAGCATTGGCTCGGATTTTTTAATATAGGTAGGTAGGTACCCTAAAAAACATGAAGTCGAGATGCTGCTCATGTGCTTTGGTTTGCAATGTGGGTGTAGCCAAGGAGTCTGAAAGGTCTCTAAATTCCTTTTTTGTGAAATCCAGGCTCTGCCAATGTGTGCTAATGTAATTTTTAACTAAGAAAACACGTTTTTACCGCTAAAAACATTAGATAATAGGTTATTAGGCCAAACAGTGTATTATACAGCTTTATCTAAATTTATTCCTGCTTTTTTAACCGTTTCAAAAATTAAGGGGGGGCTCCGCCCCCCCCCCCCCGAAATTTTTTTTTGTACTAAAATCCGTCCCCCCCTTCCCCCCGAATGAATCTCTGGGTACGTCCCTGCTTAATAATATTTTCTTGAGGAGGGGCGCAGATTTTAAAATCAAGGGATGGAGGTCTGGGGAAAAAATTTGAAATTAGAAGGAGAAAGGCCCTGCATTTTTTTCTGGGGAAGGAGGGGACAAAAGTTTTATATTGGCGGCGATCAAGTCGCAAATTTGATGTTCTTGATAAAAAAGGGGGGTAGGGGTACCCCCCTAGCTTTTTATGGGGGTCGACCCGGGGTAGACTTGTTTGAAATCCAGAGGGGGGTCAGAGAGTCAAAGTCAGATTAAATCATTTATTTAAGTTTTTTTAGCTGTAAAATAGAATTTTATAACTCACATAGGCTATTTATGCATAAAAAGAGTTGACCTAAATTCATACCCAAAATTTGTCTCTAAAGGGGGGGGGCTTAGAGGGTCGTTTTAGAATTCCAGAGGGGGGTAGGTTGTCAAAATTTAAAAATTTTGGGGGGGAGGAGGCACCTCTAGATTTTTTTTCTAGAAGAGTGGATCCAAAATTTCGAGGCCAGATGGGGTGGACCCCACCAACCCCCCTATGCTCATGTATGGTTGGACCCCACCCTATAACCATTTTTATCTAGGGGAGGGGGTCCAAAATTTCGAGGCTGGAGGGGGTGGATACTCTTTGGATCACTATCCTGCTACCTCGTCTTAATTTATTCAGAATGCGGCTGGTTCAGTGTTCAGTCTATTTCGGTTTTTTTTTGCAGTTTTGTTCCTCTTGAGCTTTACGTCCAAAGAAGGGGCCGGTAGCTGGTTCTACTCCCTTCTTGTGGTGGGTGCCATTTTAACGCTGGTCTTTCTAGCCCCGTTTCTCTTTTGCTTCTGCTACTACGGTCGTCTCCAGGAAAGGAACGCCGCCCAGCGTGCGGGAGAACCCCTCTCTTTCAGCAGAATGGAGGTATACAAATACGTTATTATTAATATTATTATTATTATTATTTATTTATTTATTATCAAAAAATAGTATGTCGAAAAATAATGCAACTGCTGCGAAAAGCGGCGACGAAAATAGTTGCTCCACCTGCCGAAAATATTTTGGATGGAATTGCTATACCCAGGGGCATAGGTGAGCAGCCTCCCGGATTTTTGGGGGAGTGGGGGGTACACCCGACCATAGATGAATACGGTCACCGAAGCAAGGGGGTGTTTTCTCCGGGTAAATGACATTTCGAAATCTAGGGGGTCGACCCCCCCTAGTTTTCTAGGGGTGTTCTGTCAGGGTGGAAGATTTTGAAACCTAGAGGGATGCAGGTGGGGTCGAATTTCCGAAGCAAAATAGTTTTAAACCATTAAAGGGTTAATAAAAGTTTCTTAAGATAATACTACTTTTTATTGAATAAAAAGCGATATTCTGATATAAAAAAAGTGTAAAAACATGAATTTGTATTAAAAATTCACGTTTTTGGAAGAAAATTAAGTATAAAACAGTACTTAAAATTTCGGTGGAAGGGGGGTGGTCAAATTTTAAATTCTAGAGGGGCGTCAGGGGTAAAAAATTCAAAAATTTGGGAGGAGGGGCGGGGCCTGGATTTTTTTCAAGGGAGGGGGGGTGGAGGTGGCAAAATTTCGAGGCTAGGGGGGTGCAGTGGCGTGCCCAGGATTTCATTTCGAGGGGGGAATGGTCTGGGGAAATATTAATCCTGAAGGGGGGTCTGGGGGGGCGGCAGCCCCCAAAAATGGGTGTCTGGGGGGCGAGAACCCCAAGGCGGGGTCAAGGGGCAGAGCCCCTTGTCAGGGGAGTCCGGAGGAAAATTTGAATTTAAGGCGCTAAAATACACCAGAAACTTTAATTCCAGACGATGTTTATTACAAAAGTTACGGTTTTTTATCCTTTTAGGTTTAGATTTAAAACATATTTTTTTTAAAAATTTTAGTAAAAGGTTTATAGTGTTCACAGTAGTTTTATTTAACATGTATGCCTTAATTATTGAACGGCATAATCGATTTGAAATCGAAAAACTAGGATAAATTATTGTCAATTTAAACTACCCGTGAAACGAGGAAAATTTGGTTTTTTGACAATTAATGTGGTTTTTGAAGGCATCAGGAAAGTTTCTGCATTAATATTAAAGAAAAAAAATTTTCTCCCAAAATTGAACAAACGTAACAGGGGTCCCCCCTTACGAAAAAATTCGGCTTCGCCGGATTTTAGGGGGGGGGCGGCCGCCCCCCGCTAACCCCCGGGCACGCCACTGGGGAGATGGACCCCACCCTACCCCTCCCCTCTTGTTCATCTATGCACCCAACCCCCGAAATTTGGGGGGTTTCCCAAAAATTTTTTGGGGTAGGGTATGCATCAAATACCCCATTTTTAGCGTTTTTAGTGCTGAGACCCTCTCCCCAAACTTTAGGGGGGGGGGTTGTCAGTGTCAGGGGTACCCTCAAATTTTAAGATAATGGGGGGTGTGGGCTATAATTGGGATTTTTTTGGAGGGGTATAACCCCCCTCGCCAACCAACCCCCCCCCGCCCCGGCCTGCCCACCTATGCTCCTCCCCGCAAAATTTTAGGGGGAGTCGACTCGGGGTGCAAATTTTTGAAATTTAGAAGAGAGTCAAGGGGGTCCGTTGTCGGGAGCAAATAGTTTTTAATCGTCAAAACTTTAAGAATTGTTTTTTTACAGGTCACCTAGGGTAGTGCATTTAATTTCGGCACTTTTTTTTTTCAATGTAACTTTTTACTGTATGGCTGGATTTTCATGTTTGATAGCTTATTTTGAAGCTTTTACGGGTACTGAGTTGCGTCACAAAAGTTTCACTGTACGAAAGTATTTTTTTACTTAATTAAATAAGTTTTAAAAAAAAATGGAAAATTATCGAAATTAAATATGTGCATTTAATTTTGGGACTTTACAAACAATCGATTGTTTCTCAGTAAAAAAATCATCATTTTCAAAAATTTAAAAACCTATCATTATCTTCAGACAGTTTTCTTTAATTTAAGCTTCTACTTGTTGTTCAACGTGTAACTGGCAAAAAGTTACAGCTAAAATGCCAAATGGTATCAAAATGAGCAAAATTTGGGAAAAAAGTGCATTTAATTTCGGCACTTTTTTAAAGGACCCTTTTAATCGAGTTTAAGTTCAGTGCTATGACCCCTACACATTTCAACGTTGTCTTCTAACTATTTACAACTACAATTTAACACCCGGCCACTTAATTCAATCCGTTTTTACCTACAGCATATGAGTGCCGAAATTACACTATTTTATTTTATAACGATTGCTCACCACAGACGCAACGTAGAACCACGGGGACTAAAAATTCGGAAAATAGACTAAATTTTACCAGGACAGTTTAATTTTTAAACCAATTTATTGCGTAATCATGAAATGCCCATGTTCTAAAAACGAGTAACATTTTTATTTTTTTCTAAATCACACAATTTCACATAAATATATCATAACATAACAAATCAAAAGCTCACGACAGTCATCTACATATAATTAGCTCTCATTTGAGCTATCAAACGTCGTATTCCATCCAGGATTACCAAAGATATAGTCCAAAATCAAAAATGCCCAATTGGGGAAAGTGCCGAAATTAAATGCACTACCCTATGCTTTTTTCACTCTTTCTCACTGACACTAGATTTTAAGAAAGGAGGGGGAATATTAAAACCGAGATAAAGCAAAAAAATGGACTAAGAGAATAGGGCATGACCGCTTACTCTTGCCATATTACAGATTATTATTATTGTTATAATAATAATAATTATTATTATTATTTATATTAGGGTAACTGACTTAATTTCGGCCACGCTTTAATTTCGGCCACCAATTTAGGGTGTTAGAAAATTGCCTTATTTTTAAAACACAAAAGAACTAGCACAAAAGTAACTGGATTAATGTTGAATAAAGTGTTTTTACAAAATTTTTTTATTTTTATTATTCTACATTATCAACTATTTCACACAAAAAGTGAATTTTTTATGATTTTCTTAATTTTTGCTTTGTGTTTAAACTGCATCAAATTTAGAACGAAGCAATATATAACCTTAAAATATCTTCTATTTAAGGCTCGAATTTGTTAATTTTCATGTTTTGATATTTTCTTCAAAATTATTTTGCAATGCGTTTAACTAACTGCGCATTTTAAGATTCCGTTAATTTCGGCCACCTTAAAATTTAGGTGAAAGAATCTGCCGTTGTTTGCTGTTTTTAAATATCATTGTACTACCGTATTTATAAAGATTTTTTTCCCTCGTTTGACTTTGTTTTGACGTTTTTTAGACCAAAAATAAAAATTGAACAAAAAATACAAGTTATCAAAATTTGTTTTTTTAAGGTTTTGACATAATTATTTAAAGTCTTGCTAATAACTATTAAAGTTTGCAAACGGGAAAAAATAAGTTATATGTACCAAGAACAATACCTAAGGGTAAATTTGCAACCTTTAGAAATTTTTATTGTTCGTTTAAGCAATAGTTATGGCCAGTTTTTTGTAGGTGGCCGAAATAAATGGCACGCGCCTTAATTTCGGCCACTTTAAAAAAAAGTTTAAACCTTCACTGATTTTTAAGTGTAACAGAAATATTCAAATTTTGCACTGGAATAACAAATATAGCTTTTTTTTTTTTTTTTTTAATGCTATTGTTTGATTTTTAGGCCAAATTTTGGCTTGATTGAAAAAGCCAGTAAAAACTTATTCAAAAAAATAAAAAAAGGTGGCCGAAATTAAGTCAGTTACCCTATTATTATTAATATTATTTTCAGAGCGCAACGCAGACGTCAGGTGGTCCGGACGTTAATTTCCACAGTACGGGTCCAAATCTTTACACGTGTATTATTATTACACCCCAATCACGTCACGCACAAAGAAATTGCGGGTGAGTCCCTCATTTGTTTTTATCATTATTAACAATTAATTATAATTATAATAATAATATTAAAAAATCGTGCGGTATTATTATTATTATTGTTTTATTATTTAAAACACGTGTATGATTATTAACAATTAATTATTATTATTATTTATATAGTATGAATTATTTTTGGGTATTGTGTCATTCCCCTCAATTTCTTAGAGTCTTTATATCAAGTCGCTGAGGTGACACTCACTTTGCACAATAATGTTTGTGTAAATATATATCAAAAAATAAAAGTGTTAAGATTGAGATTAAGTAAAGTTTTAAAATAGTTTTGGAGAAGGGGATTAAAAGAACATACTGATGAACATAAAAGAACGACGTTAAATAGCAAGATCAATATCAGGCGATATAAAAAATCCTTTTAGACGAAGACCACGGAATGAGTGAACACTGATGCAGTGAACATTCTGTCGCTAAAGGTTGCCAACATCGTTATTAATGTTGGACGAAGAGTCTTAACCATAAGGGTGAAATTTTTTTCGTCCTTCCTGGCTAGTCTTAGCAAAAATATATAATATACCGAAAAATGTGCAACTCCTATATAAAAAAGTGCCAAAAAGTAGGCCATTATAATGAGCCTCTCCATTTAAATGACACTCTCCACTATAATGGCATAGTAGCCATTCTAATTCGACGAGTTAAAATGGAGAGGAAGCTATTATAATTGCCATTTATTGATTTAATTTCACTTCATATATAATTACAATCATACATGGGCAAGTTGGTCCGGAGTGGGGGGGGGTTAAACCCCAAATTAGGGGGGGGGTTAAAATCCGAGAAACGCAAAATACCCATTTTGTTTTTTTTCTGGAGTGCATTTTACCCATCTCGTTTTTCGATTTTGAAGGAAAAATAGGTTATAAACACTAATTTTAGGTCAAAAAGCCCTTTTTATTGCATTTTTGAGCTTTTTATTGCTTAAAACATTCATTTTGACCTCAAAACTTAAGTTTGGAGGCAGTTAGAAGTCATTTTAAAGACATTTTTTTTCTTCATTTTTCCGAAATTGGGGGGGGGGGGGTTAAATTTTTCTCCCCCCCCACTTCTGAGTGGGGGGGTTAAACCCCACTTCTCAGAATTTGGGGGGGGGCTTAACCCCCCCAACCCCCCCGTGCCCATGTATGCTTACAATTGTAATATTGTCCGGGCCGTACGAGTTTTCTCGTGTTGGTTTAATACTGTCCAACCAGGGGGGGGGGGGGGGCCGCCCCCCCCCGAAACGGTCAGACAGGGGGAAAATAAGGATAGTGGTTGGGCGGGGGGGGGCGCCCCCCCCCCCCCGAAATGGTCGCCAGATAGTAAAATTTGGCGGTTTTCAGAGGCTAAAAATTCAAAATTTTCTAGCGCCTCGCTAATCGCTCGGCGCCAAACTTTAAAATAATTTTAGTACCCCAATGGACCCCCAAAAACCAAAAATTTGTTCCGCTTCGCTTCGCTCAGCGATCACTTTCTATAGTATACATACATATATATATCTCGTTATTTATGTTGCCTGATGCTAATGTTATTTTAAAGTTAGTACAATAATTTTTATAAGTAATAAGTACTACACAGAAAGCAAAACAAACAATCATATTGGTTGATTTATGTACCTCCCCCCTCCTAAATTTTCCTGCCGCCTATAGCATTGGCTCGGATTTTTTTCATATAGGTAGGTACCCTAGAAAACATGGAGCCGAGATGCTGCTCATGTGCTTTGGTTTACAATGTGGGTTTAGCCAAGGGGTCTGAAACTAACGTCTCTAAATTCCTTTTTTTGTAAAATCCAGGCTCTGTCAATGTGTGCTTATGTAATTTTTAACTAAGAAAACATGTTTTTACCGCTAAAAACATTAGATAATAGGTTATTAGGCCAAAAACAGTGTATTATACAGCTTTATCTACGTTTATCCTTGCTTTTTTAACGTTTTCAAAAATTAAGGGGGGGCTCCGCGCCCCCCCCCCCCCCCCAAATTTGGGGGGATGGGGGGGGGGGGGGTCGGAGCCCCCCCCCCCCCCCCGAAAATTTTTTTTGTACTAAAATCCGCCCCCCCCAAAATGAAACTCTGGCTACGTCCCTGTGTCCAACACGGTAAAACTCGTGCGGCCCGGACAGTATTACATTTGTATATCTAAAGTGAAATTAAATGAATAAATGGCTATTGTAATGGCTTCCTCTCCATTTTAACTCGCCGAATTAAAATGATTACTATGCCATTTTAATAGAGAGTGCCATTTAAATGAAGAAGCTCATTATAATTGCATACTTTTCCGTACCTTTTTATATAGGAGTTGCACATTTTTCGGTATTATTATATATTTTTGGTCTTAGCGTCTGCCCT
>JASAMX010022167.1:0-25601 GCA_030248175.1 Microlaimidae sp. YZB2_3
GCGATATTTATAGTATTGAATCGACTATTTACCAACAAAAACATTCAAAATTTTTCACTAAAGCGGATTAATAACAAAGATTAAAAACTGTATTTTAATAAGTATTTATCAAATTACTTAATTAGTAACCTACAAATGTAAGTGCAAATTTCTTAAGGGCTAAAGTTGGTTTATTTTTGTATATTTTGTGAAAATGCGGAATTTAAAAAAATTGAGTATTCTTATTTGTTTTTTAAAAAAACGTCATTACCGCACAATTTTAATTGGTCCCCTCATGTCTGCATTCTACTTTTCAGCGTCAGCCAGATATAATTCAACCATAGGTGCGTTCATTTTTATTCTCTGCAATTCCTCAGGAGAAAAATCATTTCAAATGTTTTGTTATATTTTAAAATAGTTGTATTTATATTTATATAATTGTCTCCTGTATTTTTTTGACACTAATTTAATGAAACCATGCTTTTTGTGCCCACTACTTGCCTTTAAACAAACTTTAACTGCCGTGCACAGATGCGAGACAATTTGTTTCGCTGTTTAAAGACAACATTTCTATGGCTTCTTGAGGCAACACTGAATTCAACTTACCTTCGAGGCAATTAGATTTGCCTTCGCCATGTTTCTAGGCCCAAATACCATACTCCAGCGGTCTTGCCATTCAAAGCGGTGGAATTTTTAAATGAGTAATCAAATTTTGAAATAAATTTTAAGTTTTTTCCGAATATTTTGCACTGATGTTTTAAAAAAGTTTTGAAGGTAAAATGTTTTAGAGAAGCTGCTGTGGAGCTCTGTTCCGATGTTCTGAAGCTCAAAATTTAGTAAAGCATTACTAGGTTTTAACGCATTTACTAACCTCCCTTCCCACACCCACATTGTATAAGGCTTATTACCAATCTTATTTATTTGAACATACAAAACGACGCGACCCTACTTGCATATCACGAGTCTTCAAGGAAAATTTTTCTGTAATTAAAATTTTCCTGCTAGATATTTTTATTTAATTTTTTTAATTTGAAATACTAAAAATATAATTATACATATATTTTAAGATTTCCAGCGGCTTCTTATATTAAACTAAAACATTACAAAACGTTTTTTTTATTTTTCGATTGACCGACAAAACAAACCTCACATATAAAAAACCTGGGTTACACAAAAATTAGCTGAAAATGATGAATTGAAACTACAAAAATGCTCGATATTGTTTCAATGGATAAAATTCCGTGAGCGTCTTGACGTTGGTATTTTATCACAAACTGTCGCACGCTGTGAAACTGCGCGGTTTCACTGCTCGCCGCTGCGCGAAGGAAAACCGGTTTCATAGCGCAGAGAACAGTTCTGACTAGATTTAAATCTAGTAAATCGTTTACTAGATTTTTTCGATTTGCTGTTAATTTTCCAGTTTTTGAGAAAACAAGATGGTGAAAACCCTTTCATTTTAACGAATATTGTTTAGTGTTAAAGATATCCACAGCATTATGATACCAGAATTACTTTCAGCAAATGAGCGCTTAAAATAACAATTAATCCCCTATGAGCGTGAAAATTTTCATAATTTACCTCCTTCCACTTTTATTCCAAAGGAGCAAAATACCTGCCATATGAGGGTCCTTAAAATCGTAACATGAATAACCAAAATAATCATTTCATGACAAATTTTGATTTCGTCGTGGAGGGAGAGGGGGCGCAGACCCGAAATTTTGTTATGCTAGGCAGGTTCATAGCTATAAGTCATTCAGGTTTTTAAAATTGTATTATTATTTTGTTAAGTCAAAAAAAGCTCAAAATTGTTTGTAAAATTTTATAAAAACATATGTTAATTGCAAAATATTGACAAAATATTGGCGTTTGCTAGGCGTTTATCTAACAAAAACTAATTTGTTATTTACATAACGGTTATTCTCCAATAATAAGAGTTAATCGCCAACAATTGAATGAAAAATAATGCATAATAACACGCCATTTGCTCTATAATAGTTATTTATCTTTGAAAAATACGCTTATTTCTCTTAGTTAAGTTATGTTGCATTCACTTTTTATTTGTGTATAGTTCTTATATCTTATTCACTCTTTTATTTTTGGTAAGCGAAGAAACCGTTAAAAATATTTTCGCTTCATTGAAATAAATAATTGATAATAATATTATGAAATATAAAATGTGAATTTGAGACATGAAATTTTTTGGCCTTATATCAGCTTCTGAAATTAACAAAAAAATTAATAAATAATGAAGTCTTCCGAAGTGTGCGAAAATTCCGAAGTAATCAAACGACTTATCGGGAAATTTTCTCGCCGCTCCACACTGGGAGACGTCCGCGATTTACCCCACCCTTTTACCGCGGTTGACGAGAATCTCTGCAAATTTTCTCCCCGTTCCACACTCATGGACGTTCGTAAACTTTCCCGCCGCTTTACAGTAGGGGACGTCCATGATTTTCCAAACCCTTCCACCTCAAAGACCGATTTCCGTGATTTTTCCCACCGTTCCACCCTCGGGGACGTCCATAAATTTCGTCAACGGTCCACTCCGGTTGTAGTACACGACCTCTATCGATTTAGCTCTCAGCCGAACGGGACGTGCAAGACGGAAAACGTGATTATCGTACCGCACATGCAAGTTTCCCCTGGCGATTTGCACATGTACAACCGAGCCATCACCAACAGCGGGGGAATACTCACCGGTAAACTTTTATAAGTATTTCGAAAATAAATAAAAATAATTATTGTTATTATTATTTTTAATTTTATTTATATATTTGTTTTTTTTTTATAATTTTTTGGCGCTTATAACTGCAAGCATAATTAGTCTGAACGAACGAGCATGATATTACCATAAAATTGCGCACAAAAACACGAATGCAGAAAACGGCAGAGCCAATGGACTTGTTTTTAAGTGATCACATCATACAAACAATTCATGGCTTTCCTAAAATAATTAAGCAACGAATTGTATATTATTAGGTATTAATTTTGTTTTTTCAAAAAATATTTGGGAAAAAGGACGGCCGTTAAAATTTAATTAAAGACGCGCACAAATGTTTTTTATGTATGCGCAGTCTAAAAACAAACAGTCGCAAAATCTTAATTCTTGGTATTTTTTAAGGTATGCTATTTTTGGCAGTCACATACATAAAATAGATTATGTTTTTATTATTTTAAATTTTGCTGGCAGTTTGTATGTTGGACTGGATTTTGAATCAAACAAATTTTTTCAAGCTTAGGGTGGTTTGTTTTTTTTGGAATACTAATTTTATAGTAAAAATATTGTATTGAGACTTAGATGGTATCACCTTTTTCTTGCTTTGTGTTTTTTTAATTTTTAAAAAGATTTTTTAAAGTTAAATAATTATGAGACTAAAAATTTCGACAAAACGAGATAACGCACTAAGAATGATTTTAATCGTGATTGTTTTCATGGTTCTAAAAACTTTTTAACAAATAATTTCAATAAACAAGCAGGCTGTACCCGCGTTAATTATCCGTACAGTTGTCATATAATTTCCTTCCTACGTTTGGCTTTATTTGCTGTATTGTGTAAAATTAAGAACTCAAACTAACTCCAGAAATCATAATATTTTCATATACATTAACATTATTGATTAAAGCCTTTATTGTTCAACATAACATTGTTTACATCAACAAACAGCCCTTATCAATAATTTGAAGCTATGTAATTCGACAACAAAACTTTTAAGGTTTTTAAATCCTATAAATCCGCAGATCAATTTGAATATAGAACAAAAAATCTAGGATAAAAAAATCTAAACAAATAGTATGTAAGTGAGTGATAATTAAAATTTTTAATTCAAGAAATTAAATTTAGTTAGAAAGAAGAATGAAGGCTTAATGATTTGTGTTCTTTTAATACATTTTATAATGTGAAAATTGGCGCTCTACTTTTGAGTTTTCAGAAAGTTTTTAATATTTTTTAAATACTTACAAAGGTTTTGTTTTACACTTTAATTGTTTAGAGTTGCAAAAGGCGACATCTGCTGCTCAGGCCATATACTCAGAAAATGACGAACAGCAAAAACCAAAACCACGAATTTTTAAACGATTGGTAAGTGTGCGTAATAAATTTAAATGATACATAAATAAAACTATATCTAACTGTGGCCATTGGTTTTACGCGTGGAAATTTTTTTATTGTAGGTATTTTTTAGGAAATAATTGTTCGTTGGTTTAAAATCGATTAACGACTTTGCAGTTTGACTATGTATTGCTTGGAATATCAAAACACAAATTATGTTTTTTTTAGCTTCTATGTCGGTATTTTTATATGGTTATCATAAAAAATTTAGGGTCGATAAAATAAAAAGAAATTGCAGCCAAAAATAGGAAATTTTGAGCCGTGAATTGTGAACTTAGAGTAACTTGATAAAAAAATCTGGTAACTTCGAACCAAAAATAAAAATTGCTAAAACCTATACCTAAGCCTAGAAGCGAAAGCCATAAAGTAAAACCCTAAACCTAAACCCAAACTAATTCTATTGTCTAGGCTTTTTTTAGCTTTCTTGGCCTCAAGTTCTATAAGTTTTACTAAGTTTTCAGCTTACGGCTCCAAAAACCTTCTTTCCATGGACAAAATTTCGTCGTTACCATGGCAAAATGAGCTACTTTCATTGTAAAATACACGTGACTGTGACTCATTTTGTAGTTAATAGGGTCCTGCTTTAAATTTAAAATGAGTTCCAGACACACATATTTTATAATGACTGTGGCTCATTTTGCCGTAGTAACGACAATTTTACATTATTACTATTAGAAATTCATAACATTCCTTTTGCAGCAAGAATACAAAAAATTAAAATTAATTAAAATCTCATGCTTACGTAATTATATTCTATTTATAGTGTTTAGCGGCTGTTTTTGTTTGTTATAACAAAATACACATTATGATTATGTGTATGTCAAAAGATTATTTTTTCTATTTTGATTGTGAACTTAGAGTAACTTGGAAAAAAAATCTGGTAACTTCGAACCAAAAATAAAAATTGCTAAAACCTATACCTAAGCCTAGAAGCGAAAGCCATAAAGTAAAACCCTAAACCTAAACCCAAGCTAAATCTATTGTCTTGGCTTTTTTTAGCTTTCTTGGCCCCAAGTTTTATAAGTTTTTACTACTTTACGAAGTTTTCAGCTTACGGCTCCAAAAACCTTCTTTCCATGGACAAAATTTCGTCGTTACCATGGCAAAATGAGCCACTTTCATTATAAAATACACGTGACTGTGACTCATTTTGTAGTTAATAGGGTCCTGCTTTAAATTTAAAATGAGTTCCAGACACACATATTTTATTATGACTGTGGCTCATTTTGCCGTAGTAACGACAATTTTACATTATTACTATTAGAAATTCATAACATTCCTTTTGCAGCAAGAAAACAAAAAATTAAAATTAATTAAAATCTCGTGCTTACGTAATTATATTCTATTTATAGTGTTTACCGGCTGTTTTTGTTTGTTATAACAAAATACACATTATGATTATGTGTATCTCAAAAGATTATTTTTTCTATTTTGAATGTGTACTTCAAGAGTAAATTTTGATTTGACTTAAAAATTGCAACATTGTTTAATGGAAGTGAGAAGCTCGTGAACGTGGCATTTGCTGTTATTTTGTTTTAAACAGTTGTTATGATTTTCATCGAATACTACAAAACGTTTTGCGTAAAAAATTTTTTGAAATTAGTTATATTTTTTGGCAAAAGAAAATAAAATACTTAAGTCTGTTAAAAAATGATTGAGTTTAGAAAAAATTTGCAGGTGAGCATATCTGGCTAACGGTTAACGATAATTTAGACAGTAACGGCTAACGGTAATTTAGACAGTAATTAATCATTTTATAGTTACCAATAAATTTTATACCATAATATTATATTTTTCCAAATCAGCGCACCGTTAGTGAAATATGCTTATCTAAAAATTTTTTAGTCTCTATAAGTTGTGAATACACTTTAGCCATTTAAATAAAACTAGTGGTTTAAATCGGCTTTAATTGCTTTAAAAACAGGTGCAATGACAAACAAATTGGGGTATTAAACGGTTACTATAAGGCGTTAGCTAAGTTCAAACACCTCGTAAGCTAAAACGATGACGCAATCAAAATAATATATTTTTGTAGAATTTAAAAATACAATGCACAAATGCGGAGACTGGAGTTTAAAAAAGTAAAAAATTTGTGTATATGTTACATATACAATAACAATAACAATTACTATAAATTAGCTGCTAAAAAATTGATTGCACATGCATTACTACCACAACACTAAGGGGCCGTTTGTTCACACAGTATTGAAACCGGTAATTATTTGATAAAACTATCAATCAATATTGTTCGTCTAAAAACGCTCCATCTCCAAGTTAAAAATAAAACTGCAATAAAAAAACAATAAGTAAAAAAACAATTTATACCGGAGTGACAACAGACAAGTGATAATGCGCTCACACCTCATCAACAGGTGATAGTGTAACGATGTAAACGCACGCGGAACGCGTTGGCACTTGTCACTCCGGTTTAAACCACTCCTAAATGCCTGAAGCTTTAGAAACAAATATATATTATAATTCCTTAATTACATTTTTTTCAAAAATCGATTTGAATTTTTAAAAAAATAGAAGTCATAAATAAAAAAATATATCCAAATTTTAGCAAGACTGGTCCAGCCGGGCGAAACAACGGGAGATCGTCCGTCACGCTAACAGGGCCCTCGTCGACTACGACGCGGAATATCAAGAAGAATCCTTAAGTTCACTTCTGGTAAGAATATTACTCTTATTCGTCGTGTTCTCCAGAGCTTCGTTTTTTTTTCTTATGATTTTTTAAATAAAACTTTTATAGATTTGTAAGAAGATTTAGAAACTTGATTTTTGCGATAAAAATTAAAGATATACGTTTAATCAGTAGACAAGGATAAGACGTTCTGGATTCAACTGTATCCATCATCAGTTTTACATTTCTAAATTATTAAAACTCATTAAAATCATATGCTTCAAACATGAAAGTCATTAAAACTGAGCTTAACAAACAAGTTTTTACGAAATAAAACATTCCAATTTTTTTTCATTAACTGATAACTTTTGTAGCTAAGCAGTTTATAGGTAAGTTTTAGAATCTAGTGAAAGATAAAAGATAAATGCTAAGCAAGCTAAACTCAAACTAAAGACGTAACCATAATTGTAAATACTAATTTGTCTTACAAAAACGCAAAGTAAAATCCATACCATATATTTAAATTTTTGAACCAAATATTTTGCTTTGTAAACCAAACCGCAAGTGTTTTTTTTTATTTTTTAATATGCTTGAAACCTTACTTGTAACAATTGTTAAACAATCGTCACATTTTAGTTAAAAGTTTTCTTTTTTTATTAAAAACGACTATTTTGTGCCGTTTTTTTTTGTTTCAGTACAAGATTACAAATAAGTGTATCATTATAATAATGGTACAAATTTTTAATTCGATGCAAAAAAACCAGATACTCATTTCCTATAGTCCAAATATGTCCATTCATCTCACACTACTCTCCATCTTTTCTGTCTAACATTCGCAAGGGTGAAATGGCCTCTTTTTCTTGCTCTATTCTTAAAGCATTTTTCAAGACTAGTTTTATATTTAAAACACTACTATTTTGTGTTAAATTTTTTAGCACAAGAATTATAAATCGGTGTATCAAGAAGAATCGGAAGATCCGGATCCCCACGAAAAGCAGCGGATAGAAGCCGTGTGGGAACTTTTTCACAGCGAGCTAATTTTTCTGTACAACCAACTCTTGACTTTAAGAAATGTAAGCAAAATTGTTTAAATAAGTTTAAGAAAAATAACCGTTTCTAAATTTTTTGGTGTTATTTGCCGTTTTTCGACTTATAAAACCGCTTTGTTTGGTTGCCAGTTTATAAAATATTTTCAAAATTTTGAAATATTTTTTTTTGCGCAATACATAATTTTGGTGTTTTATATTTTTAAAAAAAATTATTCGTGCGTCTCGAA
Source organism: Microlaimidae sp. YZB2_3 (assembly GCA_030248175.1). Taxonomy (NCBI): domain Eukaryota; kingdom Metazoa; phylum Nematoda; class Chromadorea; order Desmodorida; family Microlaimidae; species Microlaimidae sp. YZB2_3. Next base: position 7,987 of record JASAMX010022167.1, read on the forward strand.
CGTTTCCAGTGTGTAAGAAAAGATATGGTACGGGATACTTAGAGCCGTAAGTAAATAACTTGGAGCCGTCAAAATTTTTTATCAACTTTGAGCCGCGAACAATCGGAACTTGGAGCCCTTATATAACGTCGTTACTACTGCAAAATAAGCCACAGTTTGTATAAAATACATGCAACTATGACTCATTTTGGATTTTTTACAGTACCTTACTAACTACGTAATTAGTCACAGTCACGGGTATTTTATAATTACAGTGGCTTATTTTGCCGTAGTAACGACGATAATAATAATAATAAATTGTTTTTGTCATGTGAATACATAGACAGGAAAGATACAAAAGCTAGTAAACTAGCTAACTAGCTAGCTAGTAATAAAAAATGGTTTGGTCTTAGGTTTAGGCTTAGCTAGATCTTAGGTAAAGCTTTTAGCGACTTTTACTTTCGGCTCCAAGTTCCAAACGTACGGTCCCAAGTTCCTTATTTTCGCTCCAAGCTCCCTCGACTGGACTAAAATTGGCAAACACTAAATTCCATCGACTCCGACTCCGCCTCATATTTCTGCTAATTATATATTGATGTGCAGATTAAGCTTAGGCTTAGGCTTAGACTAAAATTTGCATAATACTAAAAATTACGGTAGATTACGGTAGATTTTGGACGGATTCGGAGTCGGAGTCAATGGAATTTAGTGTTTGCCCTAAAATGTTAATAGTGAGCAGTACGATTAGTAGTCGAGGGAGCCGCAGAAACTTGAAGCTAAAACATGGAATAAAAAAAATAAGTTGGACCGGTAGCGTCTTAAACAATTATTTGAAAAAAAATTACTAATATTAATCCTTGATTAGGTTTTTAAAGTCTTAGCGCTTGTATTTACATATCTAAAATAGTTTTTAGATCATTAGAAATCACATATTTAGGTTTTAACCTACTGTTTTGCATTTTTGATTAAACTTTAGGTATATAAAGAGCCCTTGAAAAAATGCCAGGTGGAAGGCTGTCTTCTGTTTGTTGAACCGGAATTCCTGTTTGGAAATCTGGAAGAACTTTGTCAAGTAGGTTATCATTACAAATAACTACAATTTTTTTAAAATTTATTTGGGAAACTTTAATTAACCGTCTCCATTCACTAACCAGTGAAAACGCGTTAACAGTTTCTACAGTGGGTATTTTAACAAAAAAATTGCGCATCTAAACGAAAATTTTATTTGAACACTATAATAAAAAGTTTGCAATTATAGTTGCGCCAGGTCTTTTTGAAAATATAAGCTACTTGACACGTAGTGCAGTGGTGAAAAGTGTTAAAAAATAATATCTAAAAAAACAACAATTTGAAATCACAATAATTTTTAGTAAAAATCATAACTCTAAGAAAAATGATTTTTTAGGTAAGCTTCAGCTTCTGCAAAGAATTCCTCCACCAACTGCTGCTGTCAAAAGAAAACAAACACTTTGCATCTACAGATGTGGTTGTCGGTCTTTTTGACAAGGTATATAATCCATTCTATTCCATGAATACGTTTTTGGTGTATCAAAGATCCTTGGAAACTGCCTTGGAAAATCAATAATTCTCTATGGCCGCCTCTAAGTCTTTGCGCAATATGATACAGAAATTTGAATATTTGACCTTTAGATTAGAATGGATGTTTTTATTGTTTTAAACATAAACTGCAAAATATTAAACATTTTCCTGTATCGTACTAGAAAGGCGATAAAACCAGCGTATGTGTTTCATTTTAAAAAATCTCCAGGTTCTTATGCATTTTATTTATTTTAACATTAAAATTTTTAGGTTAATTAAAGCTCACGTAAGTATGGAAAATGTTGATTCGCAACTGTTGATTCTCACGAACTTTTTGGAAGCCAAAGTGCGTCATAAAAGATCACTGGGCGTCCAATCACCTGCGCGCTCTCTTACCTCGGTTTATCTACTGCTTTGAGATGAGAAGAAGTTAGCTATGTGAAATTCCCGAATTTTTAACGATATTAATTTTTTTTTGTTATTTTTAGTTTTCAAAGGGTCCGTCAACAATAGCCGCCTATCAGGCTTATTGCATTAACTACAAGGCCACAATGGAATATCTTGAATCGGTCAGAAAAACTGACGAAAGATTTGTAGAATTTGAAAGGGTATGTTATTGTTTTATTTAAGCTTCTTTTAAAAATTTTTTAAAACCCCTGAATAGTTTTCAAAATAACTTATTATTCAAGTTTTTTATTCATTTCGCCAACACATTTCAAAAAATATAAGAAAAAACGCTTATAAAAATATTTATGCGGAATTTTTTAATAAAAATAAAACGATCTTAACGTATGGATGAAAACCAAATGATTCTGTAAGAAATATTAATATATAGAATCTTCACTGATGATCTTGTAAAATCAACTACTGACAAACAACAACAAAAAAAAACAGCTTGAAAACAACTAAAAAATGTGCTTATGTATCTATTTTATTATGAATGACATGGAGCGCCATTTGAAATTAAAACCAGTTATGCCATCCCAAGGAATGTAAACCTCCTTGATAAAGACTCAAAGACTTGAACCGAAACGAATCGGTTAACTAATAAAGATCGACACCATTCTCCACATACAAAATATTTTATTCTGTAAATATTTTGTAAAAATTTTGTTGCGGGAAAAATTTTTTCGTGTGCTAAAAAATCAATATTTTTATGGGCCTTTCGTGAAATAGAGTGGATTAAATCTAATTAAACACTAGGGACTGGTTCACACTGAAGTGACAAGGAACAACGCGTTACATAATTTGTCCCTGCGGTGAGAACGCGCTTTCACTGGTCCCTCCGTTGTGAATTAAGGTAGAATGATACAGTTACAAAAATTTTACCAAAACATGTACTCGGGGGTTTTCGGAAGTCTTGATGACGAATCCGACCTCCGTTTTTCAATTCGACCCCCCCCCCCGGGGAGCACTAGGGAAGTTGCGACCCCCCCCCTCTTTCCCCCCCCCCTTGGGGGCATTTTGACTATATATCGGTTTTACCTCAAAACCACCTCAAAACAGGTACTCGGGGTTGAATACAGTATTGAATAATGAACACTTTTTTTAATTAAAAAGTTAAAAATTAAAATAAAACATTTTTTGAGGTTAGAAATATTGCACAGGGGGACTCAATTTTGCACATCTTGATTGTAAACATTAGAGCACTATTTCTCGAGATATTGCATTTCTCGCACGAAAAACCCGCGTTTTTTTACTAAAAATGCGAAGTGTAGGCAAAAATGTTGGGTAAACTTAATCAAATCACTGCCGTCGTTTGATTTTTTAGCGAAAAAAATCATAAGGATTTTTGTACAGGAAATGCAATATCCCGACAAATACTGCACTAATCCTAACAGTCAAGGTATCAAATTAAAGTAGAAAATAGCCACTTTCTTTGAGTGCATATTTTGTAACTTAAATTTTAATACCCATTAAGCAATCTTTGAAGTACAGAATTGTCAAAAAAAATTTTGGGGGTCATATCTCCTTAAAAAGTCGAGATATTTTGATAAAAAAATGTTTGTGGGCTGGGAGCAGGAGTAAGGTTTTTACAAAAAATCATGAAAATCGAAGATAAAAAGTTTGACTCCGCACCGCACCTTTAAATCTTAATATTCCACTGTTGTTATTTAATTATTTTAGATATGCGTTACGGACCCTCGGTGTCAAAAGCGGCAGCTGGAAGACCTGTTGATCGCCCCTTTGCACCGAATCACTAGACTTCCGATTTTATTGAAGAAAATCGTCAAATACACACGGGTAGCCGCGGAAAAAGACCAACTCGTCCGAATAGTGGAAGACATACAGGACTCCCTTCGTAAGTTAGATTTAGTAGTGATGGGCAATTCCGGATGTTCCGGGCAAAATTTGGAATTCCGGTTCCGGTTCCTGTTCTGGATTTTTAGAAACTCTTAATTCCGGTTCTGGTTCTGGTTTCGGTGTTCCGGGGGTTTTGCAGTTTATTTGGCAGTTCCGGTTCTGGGTTCCGGATCTTCCGGGCAACATTTTGAATTCCGGTTCCGGTTCCTGTTCCGGATTTTCGGAAATTATCAATGCCGGTTCTAGTTCCTGTGTTCCGGAGGTTCCGCACATCACTAAAATTTAGCTTTCTCCAACCTATAAAGATACGGTAGTGAACCATGCGGTTGAACCCTTAGTTTTCTAAGGCCCCCGCCAGCTGAAACGTTGTTTAACAACCTTTTTGGCTAATGTTTTTTTTGGATTCGTATATTTTATATACACCTGATTAGAGAGTCAGCTCTAAAGCAATCGCCCTAATTCGCTTTTTAAGTCTCAGAAAACAAAGCTTTTTTTTTAAATCGGATTAAAGTGTTGCGTCGGTGAAAAACCCATCCGAAATTTACAGGTTTTTTTGTAACATTTTACGAGCGTAACGAGATACAAGCGGCGCAATCATTCCAATATTTAAAAACAGACCAACTAGTCTGTATAAACGACATATATTAAGAATTACGACGGAAATTCAAATGTACAGAAAGGTCTCGAAGAGGAATGTGTAAAATGATATTAGTAAAAAGAAAGCGAATAAAACCGGACATTAAAAAGTACCCAAAAACTTCTTCCGAAAAACAATTTTTGAACAAAAAAATATGAAAGGACAATTATCATACAAAAACTAAATACAACATAGAGTAAACTGACTAATAATTCATGAATCCATTAAAAAAACGTAAACGTCTCCTCTCAATTTAACTCCTACATTTTACTGTTTAAAATTAAAAAAATTGGGTTTAATTTTAAATTTAAAAAATATTTTGGAGCGGCAAAATAAGGGAGTAAATTTGGATTCAGATGTGCATTTTATTAATAAATTCTTTAATTATTATTCAGTTTATTCTATCAGGCATTATTCTATGGCGTATTATAATTACCATTTTATGTTTTGTTTTCAAAAATTGTATCTCGTAAGAATTTTTTAAGTATTTTTTGGTGTCCGTTATTATCTCGCCTCTTTTTACATAAAAAATTCTCTTCGAGACCTTTGTGTACATTTGAATTTCCGTCATTATTCTTCATAGGACTCCCTTTGTAAGTCTGAAAAGAAATTTTTTTTATTTGATTAAAATATTGCGTAGAACAAAAATATTAAAAAGTTATGTGGTCTTTTTAAAATATTTTACGAGCAAATCATACTGGTAAAAATAGTGGAAGACATAAAAGACTTCCTTTGTAAGTTTGATAGAAAAAACCTTTTTTAAAATTTGATTAAAATATTGCGTCGGTAAAAAAGCCATCAAAAATTCATGTGGTCTTTTGAAATAGTTTACAAGCAAATCATACTCTTGTGAAGATAGTAGACATAAACGCAGGACTCCCTTCGTAAATCTGAAGGAATTTTTTTAATTTTATTAAAATATTGCGTGTGTTGTTAAAAAGCCATCGAAAATTTATGTTGTATTTTGTAACATTTTACGAGCGTAACCACACATAGAGGCGCAATTCGAATATTTAAAAAAATTTTAAAAATAGTGAAAAACATACAGGACTCCCTTAAAGATAGTGGAGAACATACAGGATTCTTTTCGTGAGTCTGAAAAACTTTTTTTAATTTGATTAAAATATTGCGTAGATAAAAAAAACCATGTAAAATTTATGCTGTCTATTTGTAACATTTTACCAGCAAACCATACATTGTACTAGCGGCCTAATTCAAATATTTCGGATAAAAAAACGGTACTTGCTTAATATAGGTCTTACGTCATACGCTTTAAGTGTGGTAATGTAAACTAAAACTGCTTAGACAAAACTTTTTTGATAGACGTCATAAGTCTACGTCACAAGTAGTAGGTCATACGTGACTCGAAAAATTGTTTGAAAATTTCGAAATAGATTTTTAAATGTTTTCAATTAAATCTGGTGGCAATAATATTTACTTGGAGATAATTTACAGAGTATGACAAAAAAACAAACAACAGAACGAAGCGTGCATGCAGGAAGCTACATTTTGGTGCAATACTTTCTATGTATATCAATATGTAAAGCTCAAAATTTCTTGTTTTAAATATTATTTAGCTCAAATCTTTAAAAACGGTTTTAAAAGCGTTCTAACTTACATTTAAAACAAAATCGCACCGTTATACTCCAATTATCCAGCTTAATATTTTTGGTAAAAAAAAAAAAAAAAAAAAAAAATAGGATTTAAAAAAAAAAAAAAAAAAAAAAAAAAAAAAAAAAAAAAAAAAAAAAAAAAAAAAAAAAAAAAAAAAAAAAAAAAAAAAAAAAAAAAAAAAAAAAAAAAAAAAAAAAAAAAAAAAAAAAAAAAAAAAAAAAAAAAAAAAAAAAAAAAAAAAAAAAAAAAAAAAAAAAAAAAAAAAAATAAAAAAAAAAAAAAAATAAAAAAAAAAATAAAAAAAAAAAAATAAAAAAAAAAAAAAAAAAAATAAAAAAAAAAAAAAAAAAAAAAAAAAAAAAAAAAAAAATAAAAAAAAAAAAAAAAAAAATAAGAAAAAACCTAAAAAAAAAAAAAAAAATAATTTTACAATTTTAAAAAAAAAAAAAAAAAAAAAAAAAAAAAAAAAAAAAAAAAAAAATAAAAAAAAAAAAAAAAAAAAAACAGAATTGAATTTAATTTTAGTTTTATTTTACTTTATTTCATTAAAATGGGTATAATCCGAAGAATAATGAAAGTAAGACAAAACTTAATATCCAACCCAACCCAACTTTACCAATATGGAACACTATAATATCGTCTTTACTCTGACAAAATGAGTCAGAGCGGTCATGAAATACTCGTAACTGTGACTCTTTTTATCTTTTAACATTTTCATTTTCTTATTTAGGTTCGATAGACGACAGTATTCAATGGCTTCATAATTTCGAACGACTTCAGCAGCTACAAAATCAATTAATATGGCCTCCTATTCTTGAAATGGACCCAAAAACCTACGTTCCTGACGTAAAAATGGTTAATATATTGGCAAAAGTCATTTATGTGTACACATTATTGATCTGGGCGCTGTTTCATAAAAGTTACGAACATGCCCTTTCTTTCTAAGAGTTCTTTCTTTTTTTGTAGAAATCTACAAAAAAATAAAAATGCAATAGACTTTCGTAAAAACTTATAAAAACCAAAAATTTGCATAAATGTTAATTGCAAAAATTCCTATGCTTTATCATAGGATTTAATTTCTTTGTAAATATTTACAAAGAATCAAATGTTCCTAACATTTATGAAACAGCGCACTGATAGATCTAGAAGCTAAAAAATAATAAAATATATACATTGATTCCAAATCCGACATGTGACATTTTTGAAGTTGTTCTTTTTCGATTTACATGAAGCGTAGTTCCTCTAAAATTTGATAAAAATATTTTTTGACCAAATAAAACCATTTTTTAAATAAGATTTTACGGAAAAAGATGTTTAAAAAAACCTTTGAAAATAATATAAATCAATTCTTAAAAGTTTAAGTTTAAAAAAATTTAAAAAAAATAATTTTACGTTTTTAAAAACAATTAAATCCCAAAAAAATACTTTAAAAACGAGTTCTAAAAGTCGGATTTAAGATATATAATTTTTTGGTTTTTTCAAGTGGAAATTTCTAAAATCAATAATTGGTACGCATGATAATATTTTTTATTTGAATCGCACTCAAAGCGGTAAATAATTTCTAAATATAAATTTTAGAGAGATAATTATTGAAAGTATGGTGTTGTTTAACTACTGAATTTTAGATGACAAATTTGCTGATCTGTTTTATCCTTTTATAAAATTGGGGATCTAACATACATATAAGATCTGAGTTCACGTACAGATCTGTTAAAAAATCTGAAAACCTCATTTTATAACTTATTACAATATATTTTAAGATCTTTTTTAATTGTTTGTTTATTTTAATATCCTTTTTAATTGTTTGTTTTTATGAATAATTTTTTAACGATTATAAACACAAAAAATGTGTATAAGTATTAACGTTCTTTATTTTTTCGAAAACAATTTTGTTCTAATCATAAGTAATTTTGCCATTTTAGTTTTCTGAATAGTAAAGATAGCTTTAATAATATGTAAATTATAACTTTATACCCAGTCTTTGTTCTTTTTAGTTTCTTAAATTCGCTCTTTCAAAACAGTTTTGTGAAAATTTATTAGCACACCCAAGAAGAAAATTAGTACAAGAAGGCCTATTATACAGCTATGGTAACTGTTTTTTATTTAAAACTTCGATTATAGCCGAAATAAAAATATCTAAGCTAGGTTAGGTGTTGCAAATTACAAAATAAAATATTATGACGATTTTAACGGTTGTGCCATTTTTAACTGCTGTTGTCGTAACGCAAAATATATTCTTTTTGTTTAAACATAAATTTATTTACCCAGTAAAACACGTTTAGCTTAAGAATTCAATTATAGTTTGGTATTGTATTATAGTGTAGAATAGAATTATAAATAGTTTTTATAACCCAATTAAATACTGCGGAACACACAACTAGATGTTTTTTACAGGGCAGTGTCGTGAAAACTTTTAAAACTTTTTTTTGATAATACAAAAATTTACGGAAAACTAAAATTACGACAAAAGTGTTTTGGATTATAAAAAGAGTGAAATTATTAAATATTTAAACCCATGGAATACTACTAAAAGGTGTTCAAACAACAAAAAACAATTTTGAGCAAGCTAAATGTGCTTTTTGAAGGTCAAAATTTGCATTATTGGTTTTGGGGCCAAAATGATTAAAATTGTTGTAACCACTCAAAAAATAGTAGTGACAAAATCTAGCGATCATTGATTATAATATCGCCAATAAAGTGTTTATGTATATTATAAATTAAACAAAATCCTATTGCATTCGTTCATATACAATCTTATCAGTGCTGTGACATATGATTTTAGTTATTTTAACAATTTTTATTGCTTAAACTATAAATTTAGCCAATATTTTTTTCTTTTTAGAAAATCAAAAGCAAGTTGAAGTATATGGGTTTTTATTTAACGATATGTTTCTCTTGACCAAATTAAAGAAAAGCATCCATAGGACCAAGGTAAAAATAAATTATGTTTATGGGTTATAGTTCAAATTTTAAAATACTCCTTAACTTCTGTTCTAATTGGTTTTAAAAAATTTTAAGCTTAAGGGGTCTTTCTTAGTAATTGTAATGCTCTGATGAAGACTTATTAAATAGCTCTTGTAATTTATTTTTTAATGAATGAATTTTTAAATTTTATTTGTATTTACCAATTAAGCTTCAAACATGCAACAATTCAAGATCAACTAAAAATAGATTTTATTCACATATAGTAAAAGGGTGGAAATACAGTATTTCTTTTAATAGTAGCCTAGACTACTGTTTTTTAATGAGTGTAAAAGGGTAGGCTACTATTAGAGGTAGGCTACTATTAGAGGCTTAGGCTACTATTTTTTCAACAAAAAAGCAACAGGCAGGTATAGTATTCAAAGAACGGTTTTTGCCAACAAAATACTCTACCAAGTAAGTCTAAAGTCTAAATTCACTTCAAAATCCTTAAGCCCAATTTAAAACTAGAAATTTTAAAAATTAGTAAATTTTAATTATTTTTAAATTTTTTTTATTTTAACATTTTAAAGTCCAAACCTGAATAAGATTTAAATTTCGACGGCCCCAAGAACCCTATAATTATAGGCAATTTACTACTGGTTGACCTCAGTTACTTACTGTACAATGTTGAATTGACTTTCAACAACAAAAAAATTGCATTTTGTACGAAAACAGCAGTTTATATTAAAAATTAAATACCATATTTTAACAGTTATTAATCAAATTAATTAACAAAAGTGCCAATTTTTTAACAGCTGAAGTAATTTTTGCTGACTAATTTTCGCATATTTCGTGAAAAAGCATGATTTTAAATAAATTCTGCATTTTAATTCGTTGTTTTAAACAGTCATAACCGCACAATCTTAATTGACCCTCTCAGGTCCGCGTTGATTTTACGAGGTCAGAGAAATTTAATTAACCAATAGGGAGTGAGGAGGTTTCAATATTTTTAATTTAAATAGATTAATGCGTTACTTTAGAAAAATACCATGGCAAACACATTCCTGTCTTGTGATCCCCGCAATAAGTTTACAGTTCAAAAGCAACCGGTCCCGCTGGACTCTTGTGTGTTTTGTGACATTTCTCCCACGGATGCCAATGGTAAATTTATTGATATCTTCTCTTAAATTTTGAATCATTTAATTTTTATCGTAATAAATAATCTCATGTGTTTTACGAGATTTATCCGACGAATGCCAATGGTAAAATTATTGATTTTTCTTCTTAAATCTTGATTTTATCGCAATAAATACACCGTTCTATTATTGGTTTTGTATTGCAATTCGTTCTAGCGGTTTTCTAGGTGTAGTCTACAAGGTAAAATTACCATAATAGAATAATGTGCAAATTTTTGTTTGAAGTCGAGCGTTACAGCAATCCTTTTAATTTGGAAAATGAATTTACGACATGACGGTTCTTCTAAATTTAAAAAAATTTGCTAAAATTTTTCATCATTATTAAATTTTTTTAAGTTCGCGAAATTTGACTAATAAATTAATATAAAAATTTAAAAACCAGGTAAAAATATTTTTATAACGACAAATGAACAGCTTTTTTAATCATTTTAGCCCCTCACTTGAAACATGGATTTGTCATACTGCATTTGACTCGGTTTTATCAGGTTGTACAGGTTTACACTTTGCAAGCCCCTACAAAGGAACTAAAGGTATGTTTTGTTGTACTTTAAATTTTTAAAAGTGCTTGGATTATAAGCAGCCGCTTAGCGCAGATTCATACATTTTTTTACTTTATGCATTCTTGACATCTTCCAATTTTTTCTCACAATTTGAAGATCCAATTTTTGAGATTCAAGATTTTTCTTGTAGTTATAACTGTAAATTTTGTCGGTTAATTTTTGTTTTTTTTTTTCAAATACTAGGCAAGTTTTTTTTTCCGAAATTGTTTTATCAATTTCTTATTTTATGCACGTCAGCCGCCAAAATCACTCTTTCTTACCAACTTTTGTCTGTGCAATTTTTTTTAAAAGTCTCTGTAAAGCTGTGGCTTTCCACCGACTATACTCACAAAAAGCTACAGTGGGTCGGAAATAGTGTTTTTGGCGACTGACCTGTTAAAGTTTTCAGGAATCCTGGATCGGCACATTCCAAGACTCGATCGAGAACTACGAGACCATCCAGCTTAAAGACATGCTTAAGTGCACGCCGCTCTTGGCCGACCCTCCCTCCGACCGGCCGAGGGGTCACAACAAGGAGGCCGGGCTGGGGCACCGGGCCGGCGGGTCGGCGGGTCGGAGTCGTAATAACTCTTTCCGTTCCACGGGCGACGATACCTCCCGCCGCACTTCCCGCAATTCCTTCACCCGCCACGACGAAATCTTCCTCAACATGATGGAAGCCGGGAATTCCCTCTACCGCGGCGGCGGCGGAGAAGATTCCGCCAGCAGCTACGGCGGAGGATCTCGAAATTCCTTCTGTCGCCCCGAGGATCGAACTCTCGACTATTCCACCGACTGACGACGCTGATTGGTCGGAAAAACCGACGGACTCGCGATGATTGGTCGGAAAACCGACCGACTCACGCTAATTGGTCGGTGGACGGCGAATCACGCTAACTTCTTTTCGACTTTTCCACCGACTGATTGGTCGGAAAAACCGATCGACTCGTGCCGATTAGTCGTTGAAAAAACTTTACTAGGTCTGTTAGTGTGAACTCTAATCGACCGACTTGGAGTGGAAAAACGACGGGCTGTTGTTTTAAAGCACAATACCTTGACAAATGAACCGACCACAGACCAACCGACCCCCGAAACACTTTTTTCGCACAAAATACTGGATTACCGACACCAACCTCGACTAAGAAGCGTGTTAAAGTTGTTTTTACACGATACCCGAACTAATCAATCGACCACCGACTTAACAAATCTAACCTTGTGTATAGGCTTAAAAAATGGTCTTGGATTTTAAAAGGATAAATTTTGTTTGTCAGCTTTCCAATCAAGGGTAAATACAGGATGAATTAAGAGCAAACAAAATATTGTATAAACTCATTTTCGCACAGGACACTGGAAAGATTTATGTTTCGTTTGATTGCCGATAAAAACGTTACAAATATCTCACTTATGCACGGACAGTATTATGCTATTTCTTGTTTGAATGCGTTTGATGACAGCCGTTTTAAAATTATAAAAACAATTTTATCACATTAATTTAATTTTTTGCAAGTTTGTTAGTGCATTTTTAAGAGTTCTTACTGTTTTTAGTCCTAACAACATTTCAATAAAAAAACCGATGATTTTAAGTTTCAGTTGCGATTTAAGCTAAGTTTATGTTGTTTTAATAAATAAAAAATTTATAAAATAGCATGAAATTAACATAAAAAAATGAATAAATTGCTAAAACAGACAAAAGAAAAACGAGAAAATTTATACGTGATATAAGTAACTTAAACAAAAGTTTTTTTCATATTATATGGGGTGCAAAAGTTATAATATTGTATAATAGGGTTTGTATGGTTTTTAAACGTATAAATATAATTTATATTCTAATTATTGCATGTTTTTTTTTAAATTAAAACAAGGTACATAAACAATTGGTTTGAACCACATAATATGATATCACGTATTTGTTTTCCATTTCTTTTGATTATTTACATTTCACATATTTTGTTCGTTTTTGTTTTTTTAAACTTTTACTAAAAGTTTATTGTTTTTTAAAAATAATTCATAGTTTTCAAAACCAGCCCTAGAATTTGCGTTAGACCACCAAAAAAGTGAGCTTTGGTATTTATGGTATTTAAAATATTTTAGCAAATTTTTAAGTAAAAATATAGTAAATTAGCATGGTTTAAGAAATAAAACTTCACATATTAGTGTCTATAACGTTTTATTTTGATATAAACCTACGCTAGCTATAGTTGTGTACAAACCAAAACGATCGAATTAAATAATTTTCGGATTTAGGGAACTGTTTACCTTTTTTTAAAAAATTAATTACAATTTATAATTTATAACATTTTAAACAATAAACAAAAGAATTTTTAAAAAAACAAATAATATTTACTGGGGCAAATACAATTTTATTTTTAAGCAAGCAAAATCGGAATTGTCAGAAAATCCTAGTGACTGTAGCTGTTTTTATCTATTAACACGGAAAAATACATTCAACATAATGAGTCAGAGGAAAAATACAATAAACATGAGTCAGAATCACGCTGATTTTTGTAACGATTGTTGACTATTTAAAAACGGAATGTACATCCTAAGGCTGGTTCATACTTTTTTCTTTAAACTTTGTAACGTCCTTTGGACAAAGTTCAAAGCACAAAAGTCCTTTGGACTTTGTCCAAAGAACAAAAGTCCTTTGGACTTTGTCCAAGGAACAAAAGTCTTTTGGACTTTATCCAAAAGACAAAAACAGCGTCAAAACGTCCTTTGTACTTTGTCCTTTGGACTTTTCCCTTTGGATTTTGTACCTAGGACAAATTTAAAGTAGCATCCATACTTCGTCTAAAGGAAAAAGTCTAAAGGACGTTTTGGCTTCACTAAAATTGAAAAAAGTCCAAAGGACAAAGGACGTTTTTACATAAGTATGATCCAGTCTTTAAGAGGAAAGACGAGAGGGCAGACTTAAGAGGGTGTAAACTGCTTTAGTTAACACTTTGTTATGTTCTTTTGTTTTGTTTGTTAAAAACTGTGATTAAAAATTTGTATTCTGAAATCAGAAAGTCAATAACAAGTTATATTTTATAGTGTTTTATTATAGTTTTATATAAATATGGTACAATCTGAATCTGTGTTTCAAAAGAAAATCATTAAGCAAATTTTTTTAAATAAATATTTTATTTCATTTAGGATTTACATTAAAACAAACATCACAAAACTTTTCACAGATAAAGTATAAGTTAAAGTCAAATATTGAGATTCTTAGAAGTTTGGCTCACGCAAATATTATCCAGTACATAAAGTTTCTCAATTTAAATTTTTCTTTCATTGAATTAAACTCGGGATTTTTCAGGCACTAGACGAACATCCGGTAAAATAAAGATCGATGATACTAAAAATAAAAATTTTAAAATGGAAAAATTGTTATTTGCACAAATTAAAATGAAATTAAGCAATGAATATTTTAGATTTATGTTTCTAAATTTTAATTTGGTTTTAGTTTTAATTTGTACAAATTACATGATTTATTGCAAAATAGTGTTAAAATCATTTTTTAATTACTATATACATACGTCACAAGATTTTATTAATTAATAGTTAAAATGAACTCGGGGCAAAATGCTCAGAAATAAAATTGGTCCAAAATTAACAAATAGACATATGCTCAATCTAATTCTGGGCTATGGGCTAACAAAAAATGAAATGGTGTAAAAAAATTGACAAAAAAGTGTGACACTGAGCTAACTAAATATTTTTAAACAACTCCCTTTGGTGAAAATTATTGCTGAATTAGATCAGATTAACTTCGTAAAATTGGATGGGGGACATGAGAGGGCCACTTAAATTTGTGCGGTTATGACATTAAATAAACTTTAGAACGCAGAATTTTTCAATCCCGTCTTTTTACAAAATATTATTAAAAAAGTAGTGAACTTTTAAAAAGTCAAATCCAATTAAGACATACAAAGTTAAAAAAAACCAAATCGAGGTTCAATTCATATAAAGTCGAACTAACTTACATTTGGACCATTTTAAACATAATAAAGGTTAAAAAATAGGATTTTTGACGTTTCTAACTTTAATTAAATTAATGCTTTAGATTATGATTAATGTAAACTCTACTTTCAAAATGTAGTATTATTCCCTGGGTTCAGAGACTTTAAATCATTCAATTTTAACTCACATTGTTTCTTTAAAAAATAACCAATGAACTAAACGTTTTTGAAGTTTCTAATTAAGAGCATTATTTGTAATTCGTTTATTGTTTAAATTAAATTAATGTGAGCGGTTAATAAAATGTTTGTTAACCACATGACACGATTGACTTTCGCAAGTTCATCGCAGCGCAATGTCTAAAAAACAAAAACAATAGTGCGTGCGCTAAAAATACGACCACCTATTTAGCGCACACGTATTATTATCTTTGTTCTCGTCACACCGTTGTCACAAAGCAAGCTTAGGTACCCCAACCGGTAAAAAAATTACAGTAAATTAAAACTTAACTCAAAAATCCTAAAATAAAAAACATCTTCATTCGTTTCTATCGATTGACTGGTTACAACTAAGGTATATAAACAAACTTACTGTGCGGTAGCATATGAACTTGAGGAGGCAAATCACTGAAATACGGATGAGCCATAGCTTCCCGAGCTGACAACCGAGATCCTGGATTGAGCTAAAAATTGAAATTAAATTTTATTACTAAATTCTTCTATTATTTTTAATGTTTGTAAAAATTACATTGCAAATTTTATTGCAAAAAATATATAACATGATAGATTGATATTACGACAACATAATTTGTAATTGACATATTGACATGATTGATATTGATATTGACGCTACATGATAATTTTTAATTGCTAAACTATAATTATTTTGATTTTAAAATTTATAAAAAAACAGCTAATTTCAAAATTTTTTATGAATCAGCGTCGATAATAGTTCTAGGTTCTGAAATTTTACTGGCATTAAAATATCAAAATGACTACTTATTTTGATAAGTAGGCAAAACCGTAGACTACTTCTATTATTCAAGTCAGTTTACAAAGGGATAAATATTCCAGTTAAAATTTTTGATAATCTGTTGGAATATCGCTATGTAAATTCCCAATAGAAAAGAAGCAAATGTTATTAGCGGCGCCCATGGTCATCGAATTTCCCTGGGATTAACAATGAATATAAATAACATCTGGTTTATTAATAAAAATTTACCGGATATTTTAGGTATTAAAAAATACGCAGGTATTCGGTTAGTGTGTGTATGAAGTACAATATGGATATAGTTTAGCTCATTTGGCCATAGCTATGCGTTGGTAATAATATGGTAGTCCATTATATTCCTTTAAATTGTTTTTGCTGTAGGAAAACAATACTACTTTATAAAATTCAATCCTTCCCTGCGACATAAATTTTTGAAAAAAAAAAAACAAAAACAATCGCGTCACAAAATGTTCGTAAATTGTAATAGGCACCTTGCACTGGAACTCGGTTTATACATGAAGTATGCAATATACATAAGCGTTACTATAATAGATAATTACCGTATCTCCTACTTATCTTTCGTAGTATGCAGATCAACCGATCGAAATTTCGCGCGCTTTCGATCGGTTGATCTGCATACTACGAAAGATAAGTAGGAGATACGGTAATTATCCATTATGGTGACGCTTATGTATATTGCATACTTCATGTATAAACCGAGTTCCAGTGCAAGGTGCCTATACGCACACTAAACTGTTTTTATTTGTAAGATATGATGGAATAATAAAAGTGAACAAAAGAATGTTACCTTTAATAGTCCATTCAGTAAAGCTTCACAATGTTTAATATTCCCAAGCTTTGGAAAAACTTCGCTAAACGCCGCATGTGAATAATGCGTAAAAAACCCTAAAAACAAAACCCACCAATTAAATGTGTTAAATTCTTTAAATAACGATTTTTTTCCTCAACAATTTTTGAAAGTCCTTCAATCTAAAAAGCTTTGCAAAAACATCTTAAGTAGGTTCTCGTCTTACAAAATCGCAAAATTTTGAAAATTTCTTGTGGAAAGTGGTGAATCCTTGAATCTCAGATAAACGAGATTGATGACCAACAAGTGATTTTTTAGTATATTTTAGTTCGTTATAACATATTCTGGGTGTAAAAAATCGTTGCGGGCATTAAAAAGTACACCAACATTTACCGAATTACACCTTTAACTGTATATAAAATGCGAATAACACATAAAAAATCCTAAGCTGTTACAAAAACAAAACAAGAAACAGCTTATTAAAGATGGTTAGAAATTCCTAGTAAAGTTTAAGCTGGTGAAGCTGGTAAGTTTGGTGAAGTTGAGAGCCCAATATAAAAAATATGCGCTTAGAAAAGACAATAAAGGCTGGTTCATACTTATGTAAAAACGTCTTTTGGACAAAGTACAAAGGACGTTTTTAAATACATACGCTGTGTTTGGTCCAAAAGACGTTTTTACATAAGTATGAGCCAGCCTTAAGGAATCAGAACTACGCTTCTTATAAACGAGTAATTTAAACTCATCTAAAAGTAAAAAAGGTTTATGTTATACACTTTTGAACAATTCTACGATTTTAAAAAATTTTAAAATAATAATACATTTAACAAATAACGCAAAATGTAATATGACATTACCTAAATATTCAACAAATAGTGCAAAAAATAAGGCCCAGCCGTTTTTGCTAATATTTAATTTAATCTGTTCGAAAGGGTTAAAGTTGTTATGTTATGTCTTACCTGGAATATAATTAGGTAACTTTTCGAAATCCGGCCACGTTATATGATTCGGTGTTCCCAAAATCTAAATTTTTTTTTTGAATATATTATGAAGTTTTGGTTGGTGTAAATATATCTTGATCAAGAAGTATTATGGTTTTAAACCTTTCACTTAATTAATTTTTTGTTATCCGTCATTATATTGGCGGCAATTTTATTACTAAATTA
>JASAMX010022168.1:0-23427 GCA_030248175.1 Microlaimidae sp. YZB2_3
TGGGACTTTTTACTGTTTTTAACAAGTTTTAAAAAAATTGAGTTTACAAAAAAAATTTTATGATTTACGGCATTACTTTTTAAGCTGAAAATTAATAACAAAATAGAGCAAAACTTCGGGGGTTGCTTCGCAGCTCCTAAAAGCGGAGCTCCAGAGAACCTTACTAAATTTCATTGTCGCGTGAATAAAATTTGATGCGTTTTTAGGCAAATAAAATCTAGCTGACCGCGATATTTGCAGTATTGAATCGACTATTTCACAACAAAAACATTCAACATTTTTCACTAAAGCGGATTAATAACAAAGATTCTAGCAAAAGACGAAACAAAGTTTCGAAATAAAGCCTTATATTAAATGGTAGTATAAACCTACATAAGTCTAAAAACCAAATGCCAAAAAAGACTGAAACAAGTCTCTTTAAAACCTGTAAATTAATAACAGATTTTTTGAAATTTTCAAAAACACAAAACCGAATAAAAACAATACGTGTAAAAGCTTTAGTTTGCGTTTTTTAACCATTAATAAAACTTAATTTACATAAATTTTTCTCAAAGTGGATTAACTTTTACATGAGTTAACCAGCTGTAAATACCACAGTATTAGTTAAGTCACACGTCGTCAAAACGATACAAAAAAAGTATAACGCAAGCATCACAGTAACCATGAAAAATTTCTGTGTATTATTCGTTGGTTTATTATTTTGTTTTATTGATGAATTCCTATTCTGCTTTATTATAAACGTTTCCTCCAAAACCAGACGTTCCTCCAAAGCCAAGCGTTCAACCCTTCAAAATGTAAGAAATAAATTCTTTTGATTTCAATAATAATATTACCCTAACAAGAATATTTAGTTTGTCAATGCTTTATTACAAAAGCAACATTTAAGACTTGGGTGTTAAAAATCAGCATATAACCTTCAAATTTGTGTTTAAAAGACCTTCTGCGGAAAAAAAGTTCATATAAAAGAAAAGTCAACATTGTGGACATGTACGAAATGCGAAAAATAAATGTCATTGCCCACTGTAAAATGAAGTTGAGTTAAGTTTTTACGCTGGATCAAATAAATATTGGTCAGCTTTGAGTTGTAAATAAAAAAAGCACAAGGGCTTACGATTTTTCCTTTGCTACTCGATCTTTTATGTTTACCGTTTAATCCCTCCACTCCCCCGCGTTGAGAGGTGCTTACGTTGAAAGCGTCTAGGAAGCCGGACTTTTCAATAGTTTCTGTTTCCCGCTATACGCAATTACCCAACACAATTTTACACAGAAAATTGATATATAGTGTGAATGACCAGAAAACCACTCTTTAATATTAAAAATCTAAAAGTTTCACACAGGAAATAAGTTCAAAAGAATTGGCGGTAATTTGTCTTAATTAGTCGCGGGGAGTTGGGGCGTTCGCCCACTTCCCAACACCTCCCTCCGACCGCGGGATGACGCAGTTGGGAGAGTTTTCTCGTGCATACGGCGGAATGAACCACAATTCCTATAAAATACACGCGACTGTGACTCATTTCATATTTAAAACTTTACCCTATGTACTACAGAATGAGTCGGAGTTGCGTGTATTTTATAACAACCGTGGCGCGTTTGGCCGGAGTGACGAGGGTTTATTTGACGAATAAAGAAGAAAAAATTCATCCTCTCCTGTTCAACCTCTCGAACTCACGGCCGGTCTGTGAGGTAAACAAGACAGTTTTTCACTGTGAAACACGGAAAATATACATTTTTTTGACAAATGCAAATGCTCTATCGAGCTGATCTTAGCTTTCACTGGTTTAGTTTATACACTTACTTAGTTGTATCGATATACATTTAGTGTTTAATTCACGCTGATCGGCCTCGAAATGGAAAACATTTTTTTAAATTACAACTAAAAAAAATGTGTTTTGCAAATAACAAATAAAGCTGTGTGTAAAAAAAGTATAATAAATGCCAAAAAGTATTCAATGCTGTTAAAAATTTGATTATCGAACAAAATACATGCAAGTAATACGAGTATTTTGGATAATTACACAAAAAATGTTATTTGTGTTGTGGTGTTATAGTTTAATCAATTATTGATTTGGCATAAAGCGGGATACATTAGGCCGATATTACTTGGCGCTAACTACGAAACCAAATACTAATAATACCAAAAAATATTATCACAGTGTAGCTTCTCTCAATCAGGACTTGATCTCAAAACCTTCAGCACGCAAGATGAAAGATCTGCTACTTTGCCACAATAAATTCCAAAAATTTTACGCAGGAAAACCTATCTTAAATTTGAAATCAAACCTTTATCATACTAATAAATATATCTTCCATTTTACTTGAGAAAAAAACAAACAAATATTCAGCTCAAAATATTTGATTAAAATTTTCTCGTAAAAAATAATAAATAACCAAAAAGTAGCTAAATAAAAAAACGTTTATATTTTTTAATTAAAAAATCGACCACTCGATTTGTGACAGTGTCTCGTTAATAAAAATAAAAGCCACGTTTATGTTCATCATTCTAATAGATTTTGTGGTATTGTATATAGAAAGTGTGTGGCAAAAGTGGTTTACTCTATATAATATTTTTGTATTTATTTAAAGTTTATTAAACAAATATCTTAATATGTAGGTGTTATTTCATAAAATAATCTATTCTTGAAAGAAGTATGTCGTTTTAAAGTAATTGTAACGATATTGAGCCAGTTCGAATAATTTTTCCTAAACGCATCGCAAATTTTTACACTTCAACTGTGTAAAAGAAGTGTCGTTCATTGAATAATTGGAATAAGTTTTTTTTTCTTTAAAACAAACTGACTAACAAATAAAGAATTAAATGCAGGTTTTGCATGATGATGCATGCTTTAATGGTTTTTTCCACTGTATAACTGAGCAGTTCAAGTTTTTATTAAGTCAGCTCGCTAGTCTATGACGCACTAGCTATATGTAAATTTAAAAAAACTACATAGCTTGGCTATCAGCAAACTTTTTTTAATATCTGTTTTTTTATTTATTTAATAGATAACAAATAATAAAAGAACCAACAAAATAGGGTTTTATAGAATACAACTAATTTTATATGCAAAATCATTGAAAAATTATACAAAAAATACGCAAAAACGACGAGAGGCTTTGATAAGAAAAAAAAACATTTCATACATTTTTTATTATTTCTTTTAACCAACGTCATATACAAATTCTTAATGCAAATTGTAAGTAGTTTCAGTTTTCGAGGCTGTATGATGACTTGAAAAAAACATAAAAACAATAAATATGCAAACAAAATCTTTAAAAAACTGGCATCAATGAAAAAGTGAGAAATCAAAAGAGTGAATGAAAATTTTACAGTAACGTTTCCTGATTTCCTATGGTGGCTGGCTAGAAGGTTATACTGCTGACAGATATTATGGGTGCAGATTCCTTTAAAACTTAACTTTTGCATGGCGTTTTAAACACAGAATTTTCTTGACAATCTTTTTGTAATGTAAACTGACTTGCTAAACGATAGTGATTAACGCCCTCTCCTGGGAAGCCAAGCGATAAAAAAGATTTGCATAATTGTATTACAGTTAATTAAATCAAAAGCGCTTAAAAATTAACGATTTTTTACTATTTTTTTAATGCGTAAAAATATCTTAAAAAATAATATAAAGCATTACGTTGGTTGTTTGAATTTTTAGTTGCCGCTGGTTTTGCGCGTTATACAAATTGCATTTTCATTCAAGGCTTTGTGGCGATTTCCCCGCAATTTCTGGTTTCCTTCGCCTCGCCGCCGCTTTATAGTTCTTTTCTACTGGTCATCTTTTTCGCGTCACAAATGAGTCTAATCCGACATAAAATCACCAAAACTTTGACTCATTTTGTACGATTTCTTATAGTATATGTGGGATGGCAAAACAAATCCAACGTCCGATTCGTGCATACTTACTTTGACCCCTTGTACTCTGATTTCACCCACTGTTTGTGTATACTCAGTCCCAAATGCGTAAATTTCGCGGTTGTTTTGATTCTTTCTGTCGTGTTACTAGAGGGGAGTGTACACCCAATGAGCCCGTTCTGTCCGCAGGTTTGTGCAGCACGGGGACGGCGGGGAAATCATTGACAATATCAAATTAACGGCAAATAGAAAGCGATGTCCCCCTCCCCACTGGGGCTGAAAATCGGAAAATGGACGAATTTTTTGCCGTTTTGTTTTTATTTTGCTTATTTCTCTACCCGCGCTGTTGCACTTTGATTTCCGGATTCTCGAATTTCGTTAATAAAACTAGCCATGAAAAATGCTCCAAGAAAAGAGCAGGAAAAAAAGAAAGATCTGGTGCTGGGCTACAAAAGTTAAAAACCTGTGAACCTGCTAATAAAGAATTTCTTCGTGAAAATTTCAAAATTAATAGAAACGTAGAAAAATCATCATGTTTTTTGTTCATCGTGCACCCAGTTGTCGAGTGAGAACGATTAATTGTCTCTAATTATCAAATTGGAATAAAAAAATTAGACAGGTTGTTATGTTTAATTTTAATTAAATTTATGTTTAAAACATTAAGTAAGAATTGAGTATAACAGTATCCCCTACATAAATTACTATAGCTTAAGGTGCTTACCTAGAGGCCCAGTGTAAGCATATTGTAAAATATGAAAACGACAAAAAAACTTTTAAATATGGCTAAACTGCCTTAAAATATCCCATTCTATCTAGTAAAAACAAAAAAATTTGTCAGAATTACAAAATAATTTTGTCATCTATTTTATTTTTTCTTTTGTCTAAAGACAGGAACATACATAAAGCGAAAGCAACTATACACTGCATTGAAATTGTATGCATCTAATATACGAAACTAAATAGGTTTTTTACTGACTTATTCGTTCCCAACTTTAAATGGATTAAAGAATGATATGGAAAATGTATTATTATGCATTTTTACGTAAACTTCAAGTCAGAAAATTCTATTACAACGAATATTGAAAAGAGCTGCGTAATATTTGTTTTTCTTCAAAAAATGCAATTTTTTTCATACAATAACAACTTTAGTTTAAAAATCGAATACAATTTTTAACGATTAACTATACATAAATTTCATTTTTTTGGAATAGCTGTTTAACGTATTGAAAATACTAAGAAGTGTAAAGCGCATTGCTTAAACAAACAATTTCAATGTCCATACGATGCTGTCGAGATTTTTTACGTGGCTCTTTTTGAGGTGATTTATAGTAATACAACTGGATTCATGAATGGCATTCGTCATCAAAAAGAAAAAAAACTAAAACTACGTTTTTTAACCACAAACATCAATAATTTATAGCTGTTGGCCGCAAAAAAAAACGATATAGTTTTTACACCACCATAAAATACTCTTCATGGGTATGCACCGTGATAATAAAGAATATTTATAATGCCTTGTTAAATGTGAAAAAAAATGTTGGTAACCTCTCGCTTCCCCCGCAAAGGAAGGAGTGTCCTTGATATATACACGGTAAAAGGGGAGGTTTTATTTGAACACAAAAGAGAAATTGGGAGGTGAAACCCCGGACAAAAAGTAAATGCGTTTCGATGCCTGACGGAATGTGGCTTGCCCTTGATCCGTGGATCAGCACAAAACCTCTCCTTGCAATCTTTTATTCCAACTTATTTGGTTTCCAAGCCAATCGATGATGCGCTAATCACATTAAAACAAAATGATGATTCAATCAATGAAAATCGTTAAAACAAAATGATGATTCAATCACATTCAATCGATGATGCGCTAATCACATTATAATGATTTTTTAGTGCATCCAAATGCCCATGAGGAATCTTTTACCAGAAAAAATTTTATCAAACATATTTGCCTTGAATTTTTAATTTACGTTTGACGCATACTTTTTATGCGGTGTGCGTGGTACTCTCGAAATCTTTTGAAATCGTAGATTAGTAAACCTTACGTGTAAGTTTATACTGTTAAGAAAACACGTTTTTCTTGTAAAAATTACAAATAATTTACCAAAAAAAAGTTCAATTTTCTATCGTCTCAAAAATGTCAGTGTTACAAAGGCCGGGTCGTTTTTAGAAAAAAGCCCGTTAAGTGTTGTTGAAAATTCTCAATGGGATTTACAAAAAAAAGACCCAGTTTCACAAAAAAAACCACAAGTAAACTATTCAATAAAACAGTGATAAATAAAACCTGTTTTGTAATTTTGTTTTCTAAACAAAGTCAGCATCGTTTAAAGAATTACACCTTAAAACTTAAATGCATGTAAAAAATTTCACTTATTATTTATGTAAATGCCTTATGTAAAAAATCTCACTCATATTTATGCAAATGCCTTATACAGAACATTTTTTCGTTAGTAAAATTTATATAGAACTTTACCCTGCTCTAATAATTTGACATCTCAGTTACCAGCTCTTTGCTTCAACGCTTGTGATTTAGAAAAATAAGGGGTGAGTATCTGTTTCCAAAAGAACCAAAAATACCGTTAAGGCCGTAGTTAACACCGTAGTGGCAGCTGACAAGTGAAGCACTGTACACACCGCAGCAATAAAGATGGTGTAATGATGTAAACGCGCACGGAACCGCAGACCTGTGCTCTGCCTCCCCCGGGGATTTATTGTGGGGGGGCAATTCCAAAACGGGGGGGGGGGCACGGGGGGACTATTTTGAAACGGGGAGGCAATAAAACGGGGGGGCAAGCAGGAGAGAAAAAAGCAAAAGAGAAAAAAAGAAGAAAAAAGAAGGGAAAAAGGAATAAAAAAGCGAAAATAAGGTAAAAATAAGTCGAAAATGGCTTAAAATACATTGAAATAGGCTAAACACTGCAAAAAATTCACGATGATGGCGTCGAAATAGGTCAAAAATGGCGTCATAATTTTAGGGTACTTTTTGATTTTTTGGCGGGGGGGGGGGGCAAATCCTCAAATAAAGCGGGGGGGGGCATTTCCAGACCGTGCACAGATCTGGGAACGCGTCACTTGCCACTTCCCACTCCGGTGTAAACCAGTTTTTAAAGTTAGTTCAAACCGTAGTGGCAAGTGACACCGCGTTCGAAGCGCCTTTACACCGTTACATTTATTATTTTGTCACTCCGATGTGAACTAGCCCTTGGGTTGAAAAATCAAAACTGAGCGTGTTCGATTTTTTTCAGGTTGATGTAATAAAATAAAAAAAGAAAAAAATAAGACTGTGTAAACCTTTGGGCGTGTTTGTCTGAAATAAAAAAAATCAGTAAGCAACAATCTTCTAGCATAAATATTAGCAACAATACTAAATCACTGCTATTAAATGTGTTTTTTACAATAATCCTTAAGTATTTTAGCGGTAAATGGAGATTTTGTTTTGAACATCAGAAATTCGCGGTAAATTTGTAACCACTAAATTGATGTCCAATAATTTTTTTCATTGTGCTTAGTAATATAAAGTAAATTTGTTCATTTGTATACACGCAGCAGTCATTTTGGTTCCACTTAGTTCCTCGACTAGAGGCTAGTTAGTAAAGCATTCCATTGTGATTGATTAAAAAAGGATAATAATGCTGAATGGATTTATGTCAGTATAATATGTGTATTAATTTTGATAACGTGTTGTTTGTTTCTATAGTAATTTAAAAAATGTCTAATTAAAGGCATAATAAATGTACAGGGATGATGAATTTTTAGTGACATTTGTGATATAGGTATACTGTGATGTTCATCGGACTCCGAACTTCAGAGCAGATCTCTGCCTTAATTTTGAGCTAATTTTATGAATAATAAAAAAGTAATGCCATAGATTATTTGTCAAAATTTTTGAAAACTGAATTTTTTCAAAACTTTTTAAACATAAAAATAGTTCTAAAATGCGGATAGAATAACTGAAAACGTAGTTAACGATTAAACAATTATTTATTTAAGGGGTAGAACTCCAGAATTCCCTCCTAAATCGCGGACCTTAAGGTATGATATCAGGGGATAGAATAATATAACCGGAATATGAAACTCCCCGCAGAAAAAAAACGTACAATTTGTAACTGTCTTGATTGTTGTTTCAAATGGAGCATATACATTGGTTGTTTATCTTGGATGATTCTTTGTGTTGTCTTTATTACACTATAACAACAATTATTATTTTTTGCGTTCAAAACAAGTTCAAAAAACATGAACGCAAAGTGCTTTTTGCTAATCAGAACGACGACATAAAATAGAATGATGTAGCGAGTTGTTTTGTATACCTAATGCACACTTTTATTATTAGTCTATTTTTGCTCTACGTTATTTTACTAAGCCTAACAACTACAGCTATCTGAAAGATATTAATTTGACGCTTTTAAACATGTGGCTAATGTAAAATCTTGGAAAAACCGAAAAAACCCAGAAAAATCTGGAAAATCTCAAAAGAATAATCCCAATTAACATTTAGTCCGGTGACCCGCTTTTTTGTTATTGAAACCCTGATTAGGTTTTATGTTAAATATAATGCGGTTCAAAAATGTAAAATTTAAATTTATTCAAGGCATAGTATAATTAGAAAAACTAAAAAGGCCATCATTTATAACACTTAGCCATTAATATTACACATTGAAGCACCATACGACGTATATTCGGTAAAGCAAACTGTAAATTTAAAGAAACGCGAGCTATGCAGGAGTCCACTTATCATTTAAGGAGAAAAAAATATAGACGCTCCCTTCTTTATCGTTGATATGTTCTTTGTTCAGAACTGGTTCAAGGAAAACTCATTTTTGAATCACCCGCAACGTTCACTGTATTAGTAAATCCTGGAAAAATAATTACTCATAGGGCCGACGATTTATAGACAGCCGATAGTAAAGTCTTCCAGGAATATCGACTCTTGCAACAATGAGATAGATTATTGTTCACCAACTGAGACCATGTATTCCAGTAAAATCAAAATCCGTACGGCGATTCGCACAGTAAATACCAATCAAATTCGAACGTCGTCGGGCGTAAATTATCGATCCCTTTACATTTATGTTTTAAATGCATTGTTAAAACCGACCGGCCCGCCACCGAGAGCTGATAACTCGCACCGTAGTGGCACAGTTTCCGCGGCCGTTCCGCGCCGCGCAGCCGGCACGCCATGGCACCGCCGTCGCGCGAAAATTAAAAAATACATCCGAAAATATCCCATCAACTACCCGTATCGGAGTTCCAAATAGTGTTAAGATTTGCATTCCAACTGCAAAAAGCTAGGGCAGCTTAGAGATCGTTGCGGGGAGGTCTCAGCGGCGCTTTGCGAAGAGTTTTTTCGGTGGTTGAAATCGGAGGACTCCGACCCGCACCAAAGTCGGTGTATTTCTATCACCGACTCCTGCCGGCCCCCTTCGACTATCATTTCCGAGAACCCGTTATCTTCGTCAGCGGCGTTGTTTTCCACCGGTCGGTGGTGGTCGGTCTGTGAGTCAGCCACCGACTCCGACGGCTGTTCCGCTATCACCCCGGCCAAACCAGTATTGAACACCGAGATGAGACCGCTCAGCTGGGCATTGTCTATGGCCTCCGGAGCTCCGGCCCCCTGGCGCTGGACGCAGGAGCGCTTTTTGCATTCCTCCTCCGCCGCGCAGTCGCAAGCCGGGTGCAGGAGGCAGTGCGTGTTGCAGTATTTCCGTTTCCGCTGCTTGGATCCGCCGCCTTCCAATTGCCGCCTCCTTTGATCTGTCGGCAAAGGAGGCGAGAGTTGGGAGGAGGAAGTGGAGTCGTCAGAGTCTGAAACTTCGTCCTCGGAACTGGAGGAGCCCGAGTCGCAGCCGGAGTCGGTGCTGCAGCTCTTCTTGGCCTTTTGGAATGTCCGGTGTTGGACGGGCGGGGGCGGCCCGTCCCCGGCCCAGTCGTCCACCTTTCCCGAGACGTCCGTGGGTAAATTGCTCATGGACGACTGCTGGAATATAAACTGGGAATCGGCGGAATCGATCGGAGTAAAGCTAGCCACTTCTTCTTGAGCAGGAAAGACCCGTTCCTCTTGGAACACGATCTCCGCCTCTTCCTCCTGAAATTCCACTTCGATATGATTGGAGATCTCCTGCTCGTTTTCGTCCACTAGGCTGACGAACTGGAGCAGGGAAGAGTTGGCGTTATTTTCTTCCGCGGTCTCTACCGAAGGTTCTGGCAGTGTGCCGGCGGAAATTTTACGGGGGTCGTCGGCTTCGGAAATGTCTTTTTCTTCCTCCTCTATTTCTTCCGCATCGTCTATTTCGATAGATTGCTCCTCCACGGTAGTTTGCGGTGGTGAAAGATCTTCTGTTGGGGACGCACTTCTAAAAGTGTAATTAATTTAGAAAAAGCAAAAAAAAAACATAATTATATTATTTATGGTTCTTCTACAGATTATGTTTGTCGTCAACAGAGTACAAATACAAAACCAAAACATTAGGTATTATGTTAAATGATTTTCTATTTTTGTTGGTGTATTAGACCTGAAAAAGAACTATTGCATCATCTTTTTGACGGTTTAATTTCTTTTGTGACCGGTTAAAAAACGAAAAGTCGCTTACAGCTACCGTCATTTAAAACTTCAATTTTTTAATAAATCAAAAACCTAGTTTAAAAAACACAGTTAAACAACCGGAGCTTAAGCTTTATATTTCCTTCATGTTTACTCATTACTGGTAGGTATATTACTGGTATAAAATAATCATTCTTGCTAAAAAATAATTGGCAGCACTTGCATAAAAAACGCTTAGAAATTTCAGTACGTTTCAGTAAAACAAACCCCCAATATTAGGTTGGGCTTACAAATTAAAATATATTATTAATTTAAATAAATATTTGCTCTAGAAATAATATGTATGGAATTTATAAAAGGTGCGTAACATTTGACGCAGTTAGCAACTCATTTCTTTTAAACTGGGTGATTCACCAAACGGGAGTGGTATATGGTATATCTTTTACTCATTTTGTCATTACGTACGACAATAGCTACCTATTAAATTGATTCAATTTAACATTTAGTGTTAAAAATGAAAAATAATAAATATTCGGTCAATATTTATTCCAAAAAAATACCTTTAAAATGTAGAAATTGTTTATTTGAGCAATATAAGTTTTTGGACATTTTATTGTTAATTAATCTTGCTTGGCGTAATTAATTGTTGTGAGCAAAATCGTTTTAGTCAATTTAGTTCACATAATCCGTTCTAATAAATATACCCTTCTATTTTATATGTTTTTAAAGTTATTATAAAACATTTAATGGGAAATCTAGATCAGAAATCATCAAAAACAAGGTTTCTTAATGAAAATATATTTTGTAAGAATTCAAAAAGATGTTTGTGCCCTTCGATTTAGTTATTCTTTTGTGTTGTGTTGATTGAAAAATAAAGTTACGCGACGATTTAAAAATTGGTTTTAGAATTTTTTTGTGAAACGGAGTCGGTCAGATTCCGTATAAATTATATTTTATGGCGACTCGTTTTATATAAACATTCATATTTGACATTAAATGAATGTATTCAATCCCAGTCTCAGTTTAGTTTATACTGGGTTTGACTCAATCTGCCGTAATAATATGCGCTGTTAACAAGAAGAAACCCACGCCGTTTCAATGAAGTCCCGTCATGTCTTTCATTGATTTCGCAAAACAAACGATGACTCAGTTTATTAGGAGTTTATTTACGAATCCGAAAATCGTGCACATGACGCATTGTTTTCAATTATTTTTTTTAATTAAAATTTATAGGAATTTAATAAAAAACATAAAAAACAGACTATATTAGGGTTGAATTATATCTGGCTGACGCTGAAAATTAGAATGCATACATGAGGGGACCAATTAAAATTGTGCGGTAATGACGTTTTTTTAAACAAATAAGAACGCAGAATTTTTTTTTAATTCCATCTTTGCACAAAATATACATAAATCAACCAACTTTAGCCCTTAAAAATTTGCAATTAGGTTCCAAATTAAGTAATTTGATAAATAATTATTAAAATACAGTTTTTATTCTTTGTTATTAATCCGCTTTAGTGAAAATTTTTTAATGTTTTTGTTGTTAAAAAGTCGATCCAATACTGCAAATATCACGGTCAGCTAGATTTTATTTGCCAAATTTCGCACAAACAAAAAGGAGCTCCATTGATTTATTTCAGTTGCATTTAATTTATATTCTAACGTTTTTAACGAGTTTAAAAAATTTTAATTTACAAAAAAACTACATAGCATTATTATTATTGAACAAAAAAGGGTGTAATAGTTTGTAAAAACTTGAGTGGAAACATTTTGCGAATATAAAAACCAGTTTCCAAAAAAATTTTGGTAATATTTTTATCTATTCACTGATAACGCATATAGAGAAATATGCTGACTTAGAATTTTTTAATGCACATTATTCTTTGTACCATAACTAATTTATGTTTCTACACCCTTATCCCAATAGCTATTTTAATAAAAAAAACTCTGGAACTCCACCCTTTGAATGATGGATATAAAGCTTACTTCACCTTGAAATACAGTTTTTGCTATTTTAGCAGTATTTTTACAACTATTCTAAATGTTTTTAATAAATTTCGAAAACAATTTAGTGTACGTTTTTTTCAAATTCATTATGATAAAATTTATTCTGTAATCTTTAAAAAAAGTATAAAAATAAGACGGAGCTCCGGGGAAGACCAGAAAATAAACTATTGTATTTAATTTCAAACAGTGGCAGTTTTGTGTGAATAAATGTATATTTTATTATTTCTTAATTTGAGTAACCCTGATTAACCCAGCATAATTTATTACCTAGATGAAAAGCACAATAATACATTATAGTAATTTGTTTCTAGTTACTTTAATAATGCAGAGGAATGAAATCTACCTAATATCTAATGCTTTTACTTAAAAATTTTGATTTAGCACAATGCCTTTAAGCATAATAGTACTTTTTCGTCGTTTGAACGCTCTATGACAACTTAAATAATGATGAAATATTTGTTAGTCATAGTCATCATGACAACATTGTAGGATTAAAATTAAATGAAGTTTTTAAATGGTAAAAACATGTTTTTAAATATTAATACAAGCTTATTATTAAATAACTAACTAAATAATAACATAAAAAAATTAAACTAGTTTACCCTTTTGAAAATAGAAAAACTTTTTTTACACTTTTTACCACCATTGCTAACCCGGTTAGGATGGCTCTTAAAGCTGCCTTCAAAAATTAAAGGCAGGTAGAAGGCAGCAAAAATTTCTTGAAGGCATACATGACCAAGGTGAAGGCAGTTAGAACTGCCCCGGAGGCAGGTAGGAGGCAGATGGTACTGTGTTTTATGTTAAATTATATACATGTGGGAGCGAGTACATAGGAGCAGCTAAATTTATAATGGAAGCAAATAAAACGCAGGTTGGTTGGAAGCAAGTAGGAGGCAGCAAAGCTTTTGATGGAGCAGACAGAAGGCAGGTAAAAGCCTTCCTTCCCACATCGTCCTTACCGTACTAACGTTATAGATATACAACTGAGTTTTATTAATTTAAAAACTATTGATACCATTTCATAATTGGTTAAAATTTAATTTGTTTTTTTTTAATTATGAACAGTTAAAAATGAAACGCAACAATTCGACAAGATAAAACGAGCATATTAACTTGTAAATTTAAAAATATTTGAAACATTTTTGTTTACTGATCAATCCACATAGTTATTTTAGTAAAATTATGCAGACATGTTTTGTTTGAAAAAAAAATATAAAAGATATCCTACTATGCAAAATTCGCGTTTTTCAAGAAGTTTTATTTTATTTTTTCTTAGATCCATAGTTTAAACAAATTTCTTACCGTGCTCTGCTCTCCGTTCGCGCCTTCTGCAGTAAGTGGAGTATAAGTAAATTTTTGTGTAGCTTCGCGCCTCCTCGCTCGTGCTTGGAGTTGACGATTTTGGCGAAAGACACTTGGATGAGTTTCTGGCAGATTTCCTCCTCGGAATTATTCATGGCGTAGTTGTTCGGTGACAATACGGCCGCTGTCATAATCCGGCTAATATATAAAGGTAAAGGTATATATATATTTATAGAAAAAGTAATAACCAACACGGGCAGATACGACGAGTGTGTTAGTGGGCTATAGAAACGAAATGTAGCGTTCCTGAAAATTAATAATAGTCGTCTTTAAATTTCCCAAAAAAAACCGGCGAGGTTCGTGTTTCAAATTAGCGGCTGGATTTTCCGAAATTAGAAAAAATACGTTTTAAAAGCGTTACTCGCTTAAATTCCCAATCCTCCGAAGAGCGAGTGAGAGCCGGGAGTAGTAATATTCCCTGCGCACAAAGATAAGCGTCCTAGTGGTGAAAATTTTTAGCGTCGCCCACGCCTTTTCCCTTTCCTAAACAACAACACACAGCCTAGCCAGAATAAACCGACGCGGAGCTCTGACTGATCTCTTATTATGCTGCCTAGTGAGCGACCGCGGAGGGCCCGCCCCCTCCCTGACGCCGAGAGCTCCACCGGCCAATCAGCGTCGCCGCGGGATGACGCATACCCAGCCGACAGCCAATAGGAGCCCTGTCAGTTATTTGGCAACCGCGGCGCCTTTGTCAAAAGCAATGTGCAGTAAAAATCGGGTAAACAAGGCGTCACGGGACCCCTAGCGGAGAGTGTAAAAATCTACCGCGAATCCCCCGGAATATTAAACTAACAAATATACCGCATTAACAAGTCACATAACAGGGTCTAAGTGTGCTAATAACAAATAATAATAATACACATTATATGACTTTCATAAATTCAACCTTTCATATGATTTTTTATCACGCATTTATTTTAGTTAGATTTACTTCGCAGATAAATCAAATTTTTATGTGATTTTTTTTATCACGAAAATGTTTTTAGTAGGATTTACCACGCACATATAATATGACGTTAATGGCATTTTCCATAAGGTTTTTTTTAGCTAGAATTCACTTATTTTACTAAAATCATTACTGGAAACATTAAGCAACGCGAAGCGTTGGTAAAACGTTTGCGATCGGACTTTTACATAAAATATTTTATACTATATATTATATAATATATAATATTATATATTTCTGCTTTTACTAACTAAACATATCCGCCCACCACCAGCATATAAAATGCGTGCGTGCGAGTTAAAAAAACGATTAATTAATATATTACCTTCAATGCGGATGGAAATTCACATAAAAATTAGAAAATAATCAGATATCAATAAAAATAATAAAAAAAGATAGGTCAAAAAGATTTCATCTTAGGACCCTGCGCTTAGCGACTTCACTTCTTATGTGATGACCAAAAAAGAAAGGATTTACAAAGACCAAAAAGTTTAAAAAAGTTTGATCTATCGAAAAGTTATATCAGTATGTAGAGTACTGTTATAAATTACTGCTGTATAATCGTGGTTATAGTAAAACACGTCAGGTATTTAAGAACCCTCAAGTGATCACGTCATATATCTTTTGCTCTGTGTAAATGGTTTTGGGAGGATCTGTTTTAGCCAATTAGCGCTTGGGAAAAATGGATCTTCAATGAACGTAGAGATCTCGAAAGCGCTAATTGGCTAAAAGTGATTGTATAACGTCATAACTCTGTGAAAATCTTTAACACTAAACTACTTCCGTTTAAAGGTTTTGATAATCGTGAATCACGTATATGTATATTTCTAAAAAAAACTTAAATTTCGGCTATAATGCCGATATTTAAATTAGCATTATTTTTTCTCCATGAAAATCAAACCAGGAAAATTAAAAAAATTGGGCGTGGACTAGGTAAAAGGTGAAGAAAAACCATAGACGTAATCGTTTTTTGCCCAGCGTTCATTGGTTGAAATTGATTCCAGAGTACCATGTAATTTTGAATTCATATTGGCAAACTTTTTTAAGGCAATTAATTCTGAACAACGTTAATCTTTTTAAATGGGTGGTTAACAATTAACGTAATAGTAAAACTAACAAGGTAAAAAAATATGATAAGTTAAAATTTTGGTCTCCGATTCTAATGATTTTTGGTAAAAATTTTATCCTACCTCTAAAAATTTTTTTCATTCTAAATATTTCTAAAGATTTAAGATAAATTGATCTACTTTTGGGGAATAGAAACTTCAATGCAGCGATGATAGTAAAACTGAGAAAATTAAAATTTATTGATAAAACTTTAACGTTTCCGCCTGAACTTATGGCCATCCTCAACAAGAGTATCTAAAACAGACAAAATTGTAAAAAATGATAAAAACCGAACTTTAAACGTGAGTACAATATACAAAGAGAAGAAAAACACGCGAATAAAATAAATTAAAGCATAAACAAGGCGGGAAATCTAAAACCACACTATAATTTACGATAATACTTGCAGACTAAAACACGTCAGAAATTTTTACTAAAACTTATTCTAAAATAATGGAATTAGTTACAAAAGAAAAGCTTAAAATATGACTATCGGTATCGAAAATTTAAAAAAAAATTAAAAATATGATGAAAGTGAGACTTACAGACTAAAACACGTCAGAAATTTTTACTAAAACTTATTCTAAAATAATGGAATTAGTTACAAAAGAAAAGCTTAAAATATGACTATCGGTATCGAAAAATTAAAAAAAAATTAAAAATATGATGAAAGTGAGCTTAAAAATAAACTTAGAAATAAACTATACAACTGTCTTAAAAGCACAATAAACTCAAGTGTTTTTGATCATTAATCTCAGGTTTCTAATATTGAATACAGAAACTTTCTTTTATTTTGAGAAAAAAACTTCTTTTGAGCGGACGACACAATAAAAAAATCTTTAAAACTTGATAAACTAGTTTGTACATTACATAATAAAATATGGTCGTAAATAGATGATTTTAGATCCATTATTTTAGAATAAGTTTTAGTAATAATTTCTGACGTGTTTTAGTCTGTAAGTATTATCGTAAATTACAGTGTGGTTTTAGATTTCCCGCCTTGTTTATGCTTGAATTTATTTTATTCGCGTGTTTTTCTTCTCTTTGTATATTGTACTAACGTTTAAAGTTCGGTTTTTATCATGTTTTACAATTTTGTCTGTTTTAGATACTCTTGCTGAGGATGGCCCCAAGTTAAGGCCGAAACGTCCAAGTTTTATCAATAAATTATTTTAAATCTCTCAGTTTTATTATCATCACTACATTTAAAAGGTATGACCTGCTGCGTCAAATTTTTTACACAGAGCAGCAAGACGTGATTTGCATTTCGCGTCTGTGTTGCAATTAATCAGAGTGGGTTACGCCCTCTGCTTAAAGTAAAAAAATTACTCGTAAAAAAATGGAAATCGTTTTATTTAAATTTTACATTACACAGTGACACGTTTTTTAAACCAAAAAAATAATTGTGAAATTTTTGAAACTTAAAAATTGTAGGAAAAAAATTTTTTTATGAATTAGAATACAATCAAAAAAATTAACGAATTATTTTTAAAATAATGGCAGAACAAATAAAGTTTTTTACAAAACCAAAAATAGTTGCGTATCTGTTTAATTTCATAACCACTCTAAAATTAACATGCAAACATACGCACATATAACAAAATCACCAAAAAAAATTTGTCAGCGGTTAAGAAATTTATAATCAAGTTTTAATCCTTTTTTTACTTTATTTTTAATACCATGTCAAATAAAAAGGGGCTTTATCTCGCTAAGTAAACAAATTTTATTCTATATTTTCCCCATTGTGAAACAACAGAATCCTTAAAAGACTTGTGTAAACATGGAATATGTAAGCAATTTCAGCTATACTTGTGAAAATAAGAAGCTGTTGTTAGTTTTACATGTGTTCAAAACTTATCTAATAAATCTCATGAAAAATTGTATTCACGTATTTATACGTAATATATACAAGCTATAAAATCTTTTTGACAAATCTTAACAATTAACAAATGGGACCCACTTAAACAAAGACTCACTGTTTTTCAAAGAATCAAATATATATATATATTGTCATAATATAAATTTTTAAAATTTTTGTTTTTAAGTTTGAAACCGTTTTAGCAGGTAGTTTCTTAAAAAACCAAAATTCTTAGCTTTATCTCGAAGCAAAAATGGTTAATTTTAGTTCAGGACTGTTATTAAATTTTGATATTCTATTTATGAAAAAAAGAACACTTCGCGAAAAGGGGAAATCATGTAGATTTCGCAAGTTTATGAAATGTAAAAGAGTTACGCAATATTTTAAAATTTCGAACATTTTTTATATTTGTCATATTAGAATACCTACTTTGTATTTTTTCTATGAATAAAACACAAAGTAAAGTAAAATATAAAGGAGCAAAATAAAATTAACGTTTTTAAATCAATCAGGAATATAATTTTCTGTCATTTAAAATTAGGACACGACACCAAAAAGTATATAAAATAGAGGAAAATAAGAAACTGCATACATTAAAGCTTTAAACACACAAAATGCCTGAATTAGGGCACGCCTTAAAGTAGGGCGCACCTCCTCCTTTAGACATTTGTAGTGCTCTAATTAGAGTTACTTTTCTGACTTGTGTGGCTAATTTGGAACGCATAATCCATAATGGCCCTAGTATAGGCAATCCCCAAGTAGAGCGCACCCCCTAGTATAGGCAATCCCCAAGTAGAGCGCATCCCAGTTGAACCTAATTAGTGTCATCCCCAAGTAGAGCGCACCCCAGTTGGACCTAATTAGTGTCATCAATTGGACCCGCTCTAAGACATTGGAACCCTGAATGGTTCAAGAGCAAAGTACTATTTGGTTAAATATTTTTCAAATTCTTATGTTATATATTTTTGGTGGCAGTAGTTCGGGGCTTTTACACTCGACTCATCTATGGTAAAATCTTGTACCAGCGGTGAAAAAGAGTACAAACTTATTTTTAAGATTGAGTAGAGGCAATACAAATAATACAAAATATAATGTATAACTATATAGTTTCAGTTATGTTGTAATAAATTTTTTAATTATGTAAACCCACACTAATCAAAAAAAATTTTTTTTTAAACAAAATAAAATACTAAAGGCACACCAAACTCTTTATTTCTTCGGCAAATAAAAATTGTTGGCGATAAACCAATCAAAATTATTTAGCGCCAGTTATATCCGCCAATCAGCATTTATTAATCTTAAATAAAGATTTAATTAATTTTCGTTAATATATATATAAATGACACACTAAATTCCTTTGATTTGATTTGTTAATTTATTGCCCCTCTTTTTTTGAGCAATTAAACTAGCCACGAGTGGTTTGAATTTGATTTTTGATATATGTATACGTGCTTAAGCTTTACGAAGCAAAATAGTAATGGGTGAAACAAATTGATTTATTATGAAAAAACCCCATGGTTTAAGTTATCGGTTTTTTTCATTAGCTATTTTTATTTCGCCTCTTAATAGCAAAAACAAAAAATTTTATTGCGAAAAGAAAGGAAAAATTGTAGAAAAACCCAGAAAAATATATACACCTATAAACTAAAGGTGTATATATAATAAGTAAAAAATAATTAATAAAAATCAAAACAAAAACGAGGCCGAAATAATTAGAAGACGTATATTAATATAAAAATAGAAACAAAAACAAAATTTACACATTTCTGCGTTTCTCTGGACGTGTAATGGACAAATAAACATAATAGTTTCGCTTCGTCTAAGAATATCTAAGGATTAAGTGGGGTAATTTTATAATCTTAAATTTTACAAGATATTTATTTCCATAGAACGTGGTTTAATCGAAAATATTGAAAAAAACAACTTGTGGAATATTTTGTTATTACTGATTTTCAAATGGGACTCTTAAAAATCTATAGTTTTCTTTAGCTAAGAGACAATTTATTTAAGGAAAATTTCTTTTCCTACTGAAATTAACAAATAATATTGTAATTATTCGAAAATACATGAAATTATTTAATTAATAAAATTGAGAAAAGAGAAATAAAGAAATTTTACGTGATATATGTGGATCTGGATCCAAACAATATGCACACCTATATGCCTACGTTTGTACATTTTCAAAAAATTTACATACGTACACTGTTTGCATATATGCATAAAATCATATGCATTAATGTATATGTTACGTATACAGACTATAAAACTTTTATGCATAGTATGCAATTGCATTGCATATTGTTTGTATCTACACATATCACAAATAATTTGTTCTTATCATTTCTAATTCTTCTGTTTGTATTAATTAAATTTCATGTATTTTCGAATAATTACAATATTATTTGTTAATTTCAGTAGGAAAAGAAATTTTCCTTAAATAAATTGTCTCTTAGCTAAAGAAAACTATAGATTTTTAAGAGTCCCATTTGAAAATCAGTAATAACAAAATATTCCACAAGTTGTTTTTTTCAATATTTTCGATTAAACCACGTTCTATGGAAATAAATATCTTGTAAAATTTAAGATTATAAAATTACCCCACTTAATCCTTAGATATTTTTAGACGAAGCGCAACTATTATGTTTATTTGTCCATTACACGTCCAGAGAAACGCAGAAACGTGTAGATTTTTCTTTGTTCTATTTTTCTGTCAATATACATACTTATAATACTGGCCTCGTTTTTGTTTTGATTTTTATTAATTATTTTTTACTTATTATATATACACCTTTAGTTTATAGGTGTATATATTTATTGGGTTTTTCTACAATTTTTCCTTCTTTTTTTCACAAAATAAAAATTTTTGTTTTTTTGCTATTAAGAGGCGAAATAAAATCAGCTAATGAAAAAAACCGATAACTTAAACCATGGGGTTTTTTCATAATAAATCAATTTGTTTCACCCATTATTATTTGCTTAATTAAACGTAAGCACGTATATATATGGAGATCAAATTCAAAACAGCTGCGTGGCTAGTTTAATTGCTCAAAAAAAGAGGGGGGAGATGATTAACAAAATGGAGTAAATAGAAGGAATTTGGTGCGTTTATATATAGTGTAAGACGAAAACATAAATACTTTATTTAAAATTAATAAATATAAATAGCGGAGTGTAACTGGCGCTAAATAATTTATCATTATGGCCAACAATTTTTATTTGCCGAAGAAAATAAAGAGTTTGTGCTTGTATTTTATTTTGTTTAAAAAAAAATTTTTTTTGATTAGTGTGGGTTTACATTAAAAAGTTATTACAATTAACTGAAACTTATAGTTATACATTATATTTGTATTATTTGTATTGCCTCTACTCCATCTTAAAAATAAGTTTGTACTCTTTTTTCACCGCTAGTACAAGATTTTACGGTGAGATGGTGGGGTGTAAAAGCCGAACTGTGCCACCGAGAGTATAACATAAGAATTTTGAAAATGTTGAGCGAAATAGTCTTTTTGCTCTTGAACCCATTCGGGTTCCAAATCTTAGGCGGGGTAAACTACAATGACACTAATTAGCTGGGTCCGTCTCTAATTGCAGACTGGTGTGGGGATTGCCTATCTAGGGGGTGCGCTCTACTAAGAATTGTTGTGCTGGGCCAGTTATGGGACTACTATGCATTAGCCACACAAGTCAGAAATAATTCTAATTAAGCACTACAAATGTCTAAAGGAGGAGGTGCGCCTTACTTAAGGCGTGCCTTAATTCGGGCATTTTGTAGTTTTAACTTTAATGTATAGTCTTCTACTTTTCCCTCTATTTTATATACTTTTCGTGTCCTAATTTTAAATGACAAAAAGTATATTCCCCTCCTGATTGATTTAAAAACGTTAATTTTATTTTGCTCCTTTTTATTTTACTTTACTTTGTGTTTTTTATTCATAGAAAAAAGACAAAGAGTAGGTTTTATAATATGACAAATATAAAAAAATGTTCGAAATTTAAAATATTGCGTAACTCTTTTTACATTTCAGACTACAAAATTTTCATGATTTCCCCCTTTTTCGCGAAGTGTTTTCTTTTTCATAAATGGAATATTCAAAGTTTAATTTGAAATTTGAGGCTTTTTTGCTTCGAGATAAAGCTGAGTTTTTGGTTTTTTAAGAAACTACCTGTAAAACAGTTTCAGACTTTAAAAACAAAAATTTAAGAAATTTTATATTATGACAATATATATATATATTTGATTCTTTGAAAAACAGTGAGTCTTAGTGGGTCCCAGTTTTTGTTAATTGTTAAGATTTGTTATAGCTTCTATATATTACGTATAAATACGTGAATACAATTTTTTTCATGATTTTATTCATAAGTTTGAACACATGTAAACTTAACAACAGCTTCTTGAGTATGCTGAAAATCTTACAGTACATGTTTACACAAGTCTTTTAAGGATATTGCTTTCACAATGGGGAAAATATAGAATAATTTGTTTTTTCCTCACGAGATAAAGCCCCTTTTTATTTGACATGGTATTAAAAATAAAGTAAAATATAAAAATTTGATTATTTTCTTAACCGCTAAATTTTTTTGATTTTGTTGTATGTGCGTATGCATGTATTTAGTTTTAGAGTGGTTATGAAATTAAACAGAATACGCAACTATTTTTAGGTTTTGTAAAAAACTTTATTTGTTATCCCTCTTTAAAAATAATTGGTTAATTTTTTTAATTGCTCATTAATTAAAAAAAAATTTTTTTTCCTACAATTTTTAGGTTTCAAAAATTCACGAATTGATTTTTGGTTTTGAGAACATATTTCACTGTGTAATATTAAAAATGGAATTTTTACGAGTAGTTTTTTACTTAAGAGCGGAGGTCTCTGTGTAATTTGAAACACAAACAAAATGCAATAGTTATTTCTGTTATATATAAAAAAATTTGACATTTTTAAATGTAGCGATGATAATAAAACTGAGATTTTAAAATAAATTTGTGAATTGGAACTTGAACGTTTTTTGGGTCCTCATTATATTGCACAAGATTTGTCTTGGAAAACGGGGACAATTTGACTAGGAAAAAACCGAACTTTAAACGTTAATTAAAAATATATACAAAAAAGAGAAGAAAAACACGCCGAATAAAAATAAATTCAAATTAGACAAGGCGGAAAATCTAAAAAACACAGCTACATTTACAATACTTACAGACAGACACATTGTCAGAATTACTGAACTTATTCTAAGAAAATGCAGATGATATACTATTACGACCATATTTTATTTATGTAATGTACAAACTAGTTTATCAAGTTTTAAAGATTTTTTTATTGTGTAATTACGAGCTCAAAAGAAGTTTTTTTACGGAAAAATATAAAAAGAAACTTTTGTTATTCAATATTTAGAAACTTATAAGACTAATAATAAAAAACACTTAGTTTTATTTCTGTTTTGGTGTATAGTTTATTTCTAAGTTTTTAGTTTTAAGACTCACTTTGGTCATATTTAATTTTTTAATTTTTCGAATACCGAAACATCATATTTTAAGCTTTTCTTTTGTAACTAATTCCATTATTTTCAGAATAAGTTTTTAGTTGCGAAAATTTTCTGACGTGTTTTAGTCTGCAAGTATTATCGTAAATTATAGTGTGGTTTTAGATTTCCGCCTTGTTTATGCTTTTAAATTATTTATTCGCGTGTTTTTCTTCTCTTTGTATATCTACTCACGTTTAAAGTTCGGTTTTTATCATTTTTTACAAGAGTAAGCA
>JASAMX010022169.1:0-11396 GCA_030248175.1 Microlaimidae sp. YZB2_3
CGCTCAATTTTTTTTTATGATACGTTAAATGCGCGCGGTTTTCGCGATTTTGTGCCAATTTTGACCGCGCTAATACACTGTCGGAATTATTTATTTTGTTTTGCTTCTCGCTCGAAGTGTGTACGATATTGAAGATCATATCGTCATATCTAATGTCCGCCAATTTTTTCTCGTTCCTACACAATAAAAATTTTTTTCAGGTATGGACCTCAAAATTTTTTTGGGGTTCCAAAAAAATGACCTTTTGTTTCTGTAGTGTTTGTTTATAAACTGTCAAAAACGTAATTTATGTGACAAGAACCCTTCTTGAAGCATTTGTTTTGTGCAAAAAAGTTTTTTACTATTGAGCTTATAATAAGCCTATGAATTCTGGGTACTGGCCATATTTTGTGTTTTGGTGATTTTAATGGTTAATGCACGCCACAAGACGTGTGCAGAATAAAAATTTTGACAAAAACACCAACTAAAACAATGAAATTCTATGATTTCGTTTTAACTTTATAACATAATAGTCTGTTTTTGGTAAAATTACATGGCATTCTTTTAAAAATTCGAAATTTCATGTAAAAGACCGCTAAAAAATTATTATGACTTCGTTTTTTATTGTTTCATGCCGCTTTGTAGTGTAACTACACCACTGTTTTGCTTGGGTATTTTTTGGATTTTTTTTATAAATGCTGCTATGCGTTTCACTGCGATTTACTTTTAAATTTGTGTGCATCTTTCCTACTTTGCATCTTGGTAATGCAGGCCGCGCCCGCTGTTGCAATTTCACTTGCCTCCCAGGAATTTTTTCAATTCCCCTGTTCTCTCCGCAGCGTTCAGTTATTGCACGCTGGAAGTAAAAAATCAATATGTAATTCTTCCCGCATTCAAAGGCCTCCTGTAGTATGTCTCCGGCATTTCACTTCCTGTTCTCCTCTCTACATACAGCCCCCCCCCCCCGTCTGCGCTCTTTAATGTTACACTCTTGGCGAAAAACTCAATATCCCCCCAGAGCAATTTCTACAACAGATTACTTTATTCAACAGATTACAGTATAAAAAACATTACAAACTTTTGCACCCAACGTTACATGCATGTCTAACTAGCCGTAATGTCTGTGTGTGTGTGGGAGACTGTCTGTGTGTCTGTGTGTTCCCGAACTCCTCCCTCCCCACCCAACGGATTAAGGTGTATGAGGTATCGTGGGATAACTTATACCCAAGAAGGTATTGTAAGGGGGTTGAAATTTTGAAACAACTTACATGGACTTTTCTATACCCGCCTAAGACAGTCCGTTTTCACAAAAGGGACCCCGATGGTATTTGGAACTTAAAAAATTTTTTTGACTCAGAATTGGCTTAAACTTATTGGAAAGAGTAATAAGGCAATGTAAATCGTAAAATATCAATAATTTTTGAAAAAATGAACATGGACATATTTATACTGGACAACGTTTTTTTTTCATTAAAGGAAAGAAATTACCTTGCTCACCAACCACAAAAGGGATTGGGCTAAATGAGATATGATTGCAAAACTTACGGTTCGGAGAATGTCATAAAAAAGTTGAAAATTAGAAAAAAAACTGGATGGAGATTTCAGGCCTGGACAAAACATTTTCACAAAAAAAGGTGAAACCTATGGATTTTGAAAAGTGAAAATTTTTTGTCTTTGAATTGGCTCGAACTTATTGGAAAAGAGTAATTAGGCAATATAAAACCAAAACGTCATGTTTTTTGGTAGGATTAACACTAGATTAATGCTGGACATTGTTTTTTCACTAAAAAGGAAACGACCTTCCTCCCCAACCAGCAAAAGGATTGGGCTAAATGAGATATCATTGCAAAGTTTACAGACAGGGTCATAACTCATGAACCAGTGAAGAGCAATACGTAACTGAGAACGAAAGACATTACACCGGGCCCCACCTGACCCCCCTCTAGATTTCAAAATTTCGCACCCCGGGGTGACCCCCCCCCCCGCAAAAAAGCTAGGGCGGACGGGACCCCCCTGGGTCCCCCCTTCTAGAATTCAAAATTTAATTTAGCCCGGGTAACCACCCCCCTAGCTTCCCCCACCGTGCTCACCTATGACCCCGGGTCGACCGACACCTCCCCCCCCCTCCACACAGCACACAGTCAGGGGGTTCCGAGTCAAAACAGAGGTGGTGGGAACATAGGTGTTTTTGGGGGGGGGGCAGAGGGGTGCACCCCCCAACCTAGAGCCAAAATTTTAGACCCCCCTGGAAAAAATATAGGCCCCCCCCCCCCCCCGAAAGCTCGAGAGCGATCCGGCCTGACCCTCCTAGCGAGGCTTACCCCCCTCCCCTCCCTCCCGGCCAATTTGGAAGTATGTTATTTACTGCCAAAAACACGTTTTTTTAGTTAAAAACAGTGTTTAAATACACTTTTTAGGCATAAATAAGCTGTTTTAGTTCATAATATTCAATATTAGACCTAAAAACACTTAAATTATTGAGTTAAATTTCTTAAAAATTTGAACCCTCCTGACCCCCCCTAAATTTGAAATCTCGCATCCCTAAAAAGCCAGGGGGGTCCGGACCCCCTTGGACCAAAAATTTTGGCCTTCCACCCGGGGGTGGACCCCTCCCCCTAGCGGACCCGACCAAAAACATCTATGGTTCCTCCGACCCCCTTAGGACCCTCTCCCTAGATTTAAAATGTCATTTACCCGGGGTAAAACCCCCTAGCTTCGATTACCGTGTTTATCTATGAATACCACCTGCCTATTTCGGAGTTTAGTGACGTTTCGATGGCGGCGTGTCTGCTGTGTGAAAGCTGAAGAAGCCTCCTACAGTCAAATGCCCTACCAGCGCTATGGACACTCGGTGGTGGCTTACCGG
This sequence comes from Microlaimidae sp. YZB2_3, assembly GCA_030248175.1. NCBI lineage: Eukaryota > Metazoa > Nematoda > Chromadorea > Desmodorida > Microlaimidae > Microlaimidae sp. YZB2_3. Next base: position 2,846 of record JASAMX010022169.1, read on the forward strand.
GGGAAAGCCTACGTCTGGGGTGGACGGAACGACGCGGACGGAGCCTGCAACGCCCTATTCGAGTTCGACACCGGTGAGATTATATGCATGGATGAACAAGGGGGGGTTAGGTTAGGGTGGGGTCCACCTCATACATGGGCACGGGGGGAGGGTTGGGGGGTAAACCCTCCCCCCCCCCCGAATTTTGAGAAGGGTTGTTTAACCCCCCCCCACTCAGAAGTGGGGGGGGGGGGAGAAAAGGTTAACCCCCCAATTTTGGAAAAATGAAGAAAAAAATGTCTTTAAAATGACTTCTGACTGCCTCCAAACTTAATTTTTTGAGGTCAAAATGAATGTTTTAAGCATAAAAAGCTCAAAAATGCAATAAAAAGGGCTTTTTGACCTAAAATTAGCGTTTTTTACCTATTTTTCCTTCAAATTTGAAAAACGATATGGGTAAAATGCACTCCAGAAAAAAAACGATATGGGTATTTTACGTTTCTCGGATTTGGGGTTTAATCCCCCACTCCGGACCAACTTGCCCATGTATGGTCCACCCCCCAGCCTCGAAATTTTGGCCGCCCCCCTTGAAAAAAAAATCCAGGGGGGCCTCCCCTCCCTCCAAATTTTCGAATTTTTTACCCCTGACCATACATGGGCACGGGGGGGGGGGTTGGGGGGGTAAACCTCCCCCCAAATCGAGAAGGGGAAACCCCCCCCACCAGAAGGGGGGAAAAAAACCCCCCAAAAAAAAAAAAAAAAACAAACCACCCAAACAAGAGCAAAAGAAGAAGCAAAAAAAGCCAAAAACAAAAAGCACCAAAAAGCGCATCCAAAGAAAAACGAAAAAGCACCCAGAAAAAAACGAAAACCCCCCCCCCCCACGACCCCCCCCACCCGGACCACGCCCCCCTGACCCTAGATTTTGAAATCTAACCCCCCTCCCCTCTTGAGAAAATTTTAAGTACCTTTTTTATACTAAATTTTCTTCCAAAAACGCGAATTTTTTACACAACTTCATGTTTTTACACCTTTTTATACCTGAATATCGCTTTTTATTCAATAAAAAATAGTATTATCGTATAAAAAAACTATTATTAAACCTTTAATGGTTTTTAAAAGTATTTTGCTTCGGAAATTGGACCCCACCTGACCCCCCTCTAGGTTTCAAAATCTTCCACCCTGGGTCGACCCCCCTAGAAAGCTAGGAGGGGTTCGACCACCCTTAAGACCCCCCTCCTAGATTTTGAAATGTCATTTACCCGGGGTAAACACCCCCCTCTGGCTTTTTGACCGTGTTCATTAGAAGGGGGGGGGAGCACGAGCCAGCCCAGAGGGGGGACCCGACCAAACGAAAAAACCCCGAGCCGACGAAGCAGGGGGGGGGAAGCCGACGACCAGGGGGACCACCCAAAAAAACGAAACAAAAACAACATAAAAGAGACCAGCCCAAAAAACGAACCCACCACAAAAAAAAAAAAACACAAGCACCAACCCGCAAAACGAACCGCAGCGCAAAAAAACACCGAAAAAAAACACCAACAATTCCATAACAACAAAAACCCAACCAAAAAACCAAAAAAAAAAAACACAAAAACAACGCCACCCCCCCCCAAACCCCACCAAACCCCCCCCCCCCCTATGATTATATGTATATAAAATTATGATTAGTTAAAGATGCGGTTTGATAGCAAAGACGTTGTTTTTAGCTCCGTAGCGTCTGCCACCACCACATTGTCGCCCTATTTTTCAGAGTTAGTTTAACTGTGTGCCAAATATTTGAGCTCCGTTCTCCGTCCGTCTTATTTTGATAATAATTTTGGCAATTTTTTTAAAAATAAAAAAAAAACTGAAAGGCACACGATCTATGATAGTCGGAAGCATAGGTTGGCAGGAGGGGAGGAGACATACATGGGCAAGTTGGTCCGAAGTAGGGGGTATACCCCAAATTAAGGGGGGGGGGGTTAAAATCCGAGAAACGCAAAATACCCATATCGTTTCTTTTTTTCTGGAGTGAATTTTACCCATATCGTTTTTCGATTTCAAAGAAAAAATAGGTAAAAAATGCTAATTTTATATCAAAAAGGCCTTTTTATTACATTTTTGACCTCAAAACTTAAGTTTGGAGGCAGTTAGAAGTCATTTTAAATACATTTTTTATCTTTATTTTTCAAAAATTGGGGGGTTAACCTTTTCTCTCCCCCCATTTCTGAGTGGGGGGTTAAAGTTAAACCCCCCTTCTCAGAATTTGGGGAGGGGTTAACCGTCCCCCGCCCCGTGCCCATGTATAGGTTTGTTTAACCCCCACTCAGACAGTAAAAAATTGCGGGAAAGAAAAAGTTAACCCCCCAATTATAGAAAACTGAAAAAAAGTCTTTAAAATGACTTTTAACTGCCTTCAAACTTAAATTTTAAGGTCAAAATGAGTGTTTTAAGCAATAAAAATCTCTAAAATTTAATAAAAATTAGTATTTTTTACCATTTTTCTAAAATAAAAAATCGATATGGATAAAATGCACTCCAAAAAAACACAATATAATATGGGTTGGGTAAAATGCGTTTCTCGGATTTTAAAGCCCACCTCTAGCCAGCTGCCCCGTTCAGGAAGTTTACACAACCTTTATAAATATTACAAACTTAATATTTAAATATCGTCGTTACTACGGCAAAATGAGCCACAGTTCGTATAAAATATGTGTGTCTGTGACTCATTTTAAATTTAAAACAGGACCCTATTAACTACAGAATAAGTCACAGTCACGTGTATTTTATAATGACAGTGGCTCATTTTGCCGTAGTAACGACGATATAATGTTAATTTTAATTCCTTGTTAGATTTAATTAATCAGAAACAGAATGATGGAACCCGGTGAAGCCGAGCTCTTAGTTTCTTTTAGTACTATTTATTATTATTATTATTAATTTTATTTTAATTGATTTCAATTGAAGTTAACGCTAAAATTTAATTTAGTAACGGGGCAATGGAGTCGGGTGGAGCCGAATAGCGCCTACATTCCTCCGGCCAGAGACGGTCACGCCGCCTGTATAGTAGGGGATGTGATGTTCGTGTTCGGTGGATTCGAGGAGGACTTTCAGCGCTTCTCCAACGAAACATTCGCTTTCGACTTCCGCACAAGGGAATGGAGAGAAGTGGCCACGAGGGTATGTTGGAAAGACTAGTGTGACTCCAATTTATTGATAATATGACCAATATGTAGCTTACATAGGGCAAGATAAATTTGTTATAATAGGTACTAATAAACAACCGCAAAACGTCAAACGTAGACTTCAGACCTTAGCTTCCCCAAATAACGAAGCAAAAGTTGTATCTAATAATTTCTTTATTTTAATTTAAAGAAAAAAAAGGCGAAAAAAGCATTAGACTTAAAACAAAAAAACAGGTTGAAAAATAAAAAAAACACCAGACCTGTGCACGGTCTGGAAATCCTCCCCCTTTATTCGAGGATTTGCCCCCCTCCCCCCCCGTTTTACTCCCCCCCCCTGCCAAAAAATAAAAAAGTACCCTAAAATTATGGCGCCATTTTTGACCTATAATGGCGCCATCATCGCGAATTTTTCGCAGTTTTTAGCCTATTTCAATGCATTTTAAGCCATTTTAGACCTATTTTTACTTTATTTTCACTTTTTTTGTCCCTTTTTTTCCCTCCTTTTTTTCTACTTTTTTTCTTTTGTTTTCTTTCTCCCGTGCTTGTCCCCCCGTTTTATTGCCCCCTCGTTTCAAAAAAGTTGCCCCCCGTGCCCCCCGTTTTGGAATTGTCCCCCCAATAAACCCCGAGGGGCAATGCACAGGTCTGCTTCAGAAACTTTGAAAATATAGAAATGGCGAATATGATTAAGAAAGAAAATTAATATAAACGAAAGAATAATTTTAGTGGTTACAAAAATAATCATCATAACATAAAATTATTATTTCCTTTGATCGTCTAACAAGGTTATCCTTTGTTATTATCATGCTGCACTAGTCCGTGTACTGTGCACAGTGTTTTTGCAGAATGCCCATATGATTTAAATGATTTAAATAATCTAAGCAAAAATTTGGATCAAGATTTTGCAAGAAAACTGCCGCACGTTGTTATTTACTCTGTTTGCTTTTCGGTCAATTTCTAATCAGTACAGTGGCAATTTTTATAACCTGACACATCAGAAGCCGGTATTGTAACTGAAAAGGCACGAAAACTTGTGTGTTCTAAGAAAATACGACATTTTCTTTTTTTGTCTTAAGTTTGACATTTCATGTAATGTATTTTAGTGGTACTGGTACCTAGTTCAAAAAAATCTAAACTAAAATTTGAAAACAAATTTATTCATAATACCAAAAAATAAAAAAATCACAATTGTTTTAAAGGCGCCGGTTAGAAATTATAGGCAAATAAAATCTAGCTGACCGCGAAAATTGCAGTATTGAATCGACTATTTAACATCAAAGCCATTCAAAATTTTTAACGAAATCGGTTTAATAATAAAGATCAAAACCCTTATTCTAATAATTATTTATCAATTTACTTTATTTAAAACCCAAATGCAAATTTTTAAAGGGCTTAAAGATGGTTAATTCTTGTATATTTTGTAAAAAGGTGGAATTTAAAAAAATTCTGCGTTCTTATTTGTTTTTTTTTTTTTAAAACGTCATTACTGCACAATTTTAATTAGTCCCCTCATGTCTGCATTCTAATTTTCAGTGTCAGCCAGATATAATTAATTCAACCATAGTAAAAAATAATATATATTTTTATATTTTGTTTTAAGGGTGTCCCTCCGGCGTGGCGGGACTTCCACACGGCCACAGCCATCGGCGCTCGGATGTACGTTTTCGGCGGACGGAGCGACTGCATGGGGCAATTTCACAGCAACCGGGAGATCTATTACCCCCAGTAGGCTTTTTTCGTATTTTTTGAACTCGATGGCGCAGTGGTAAGTCGCTCGCCTCCAAGGCTGAGTGTTCGAGTCTGACGGATGACGAAAATTGGTTGTTTTTTTAAGAAATGAATTTTGAGTAGTAAAAACAAAAAAAAGATGGGGCCGTACAATAATCTGTTGTTTTTTTAGTTTTTTGTTTTGTTTTGTATGTATATTTTAATAATTTTACTAAAAAAATTTCATTTTGCAAAATGCTATATGAAAAATTATAAAAAACTTTAGAACTTGCAGTTTTTTTGAAAATAACAAAAAAGTTAAAATTAATGCAAAATAAATTACTAATAAAATTAAAATCATGTTTTCATGACATTCATTGTAATTTGTGAATTACCTTTGAATAAACATTATTATTATTACTATTAAAAACGCGAATAAAGCGCTTTTAATTTAAGGTTTGGTGAAAGGCAAGGCTAAATGGCTAAAAATTATTATTTTATTTCTCAGTTTTTTTACCAGACTTTAAAAAAGTTATATTTTTGAAGAAAAAAAAGTTATAAAAATGATCTTAATATCAATTTTTTTTCGAGTGTCCCGAAATGTTTAAAGACAGTGGGGTTATCGTTTTTTAACTAAACTCTAACTGAATATTTTTATTATTTGTTTTAAGCCTATTGCTGAGTGCTGCTTATATATAATAATATAGTTAAAAGAATTCAAAAAACAAAACAATTGATTTTTTTATTTTTTAAAAATAGGGAAAAAACAAAAGTTTTTTGGTTTTTAAATTAAATTAAACTAATATTTTTTATAATATTTTACTAATAATTTTATTATGTTTTTACTAATAATATTATTAAATTTTTCCTTGTTGCCTTCATAAAAAAAGTCAAGAGTCGTTATAAAAATACTCGTAATTGTGACTCTTTTTATCCTTTAATACATAGATGCTATAAATTATAATAACATTAATTAATGAGTCAAATTAAAGCTACGCTGGTTTTATACTAACTTAGACTGTTTTATCTTGTAGTAACAGTACGTACGTTTTGTTTGTTATGTTTTAGAATACAATATCTGGACTGCAACACTATGCGGTGGCACATCCCCAAAGCGAGCGGCGATATTCCGTGCGGGCGGCGAAGCCACTCCGCGTGTAAGTTTATTCATTATACATACCCAATAAGCATTGTCGAATATTAGTTTTCACTAATCGTATTGAAATTTTGACAAAGGAGTGCGAGGGGATTCAAAACCCCGATCAAGTGTAAAAGCTGTTTTAACATCAAAGCTTTGTTCTATTGAAGAATTAACCAAAAAACTTTATATGATCATCATGAATCCGCAAAAACTAGTGAAAACTTTTTTATTTTTTAATTGTATTATCTCTTTATTATTCAATATATTGCCGAAGGTAATGGGTATGTATTTTCAAACTTCTTTCGCAAAAAATTTTGTGTAAAGTTGGGAAGTCCTAGTTATATTTGGACAGCCTCTACGTTTTGGTAATATACCCGGTCCCCAAAAATTTGGTTGGGACTTGGAGGTGTCCAAAACTTTTTTAGAATATACCTCAAATATATACCACATTTTTAGCGTTTTAGTACTGGGGACCATACATGGCCACGAGGGGAAGGGCTAACCCCCCAAATTTTAACCTCTGGAAGGTTTAACCTCCCCCCCCCCGCTCAGAAAAGGAGAGGGAAAGGTTAACCTCCCCCCATTTTGAAGAAAAAATGTTTTTAAAATCACTTCTAACTGCCTCCAACTTATATAAGTCTTAAGATCAAAATAATTATTTTAGGTAATATAAAGCTCAAAAATGCAGTAAATAGGGCTTTTTGACCTAAAATTAGCGTTTTTTACCTTTTTTTCAAAGTCGAAAAACGATATGGGTAATATGCACCCCATAAAAAAATATGATATGGGTAAAAAAAATCTCCGATTTTAACCCCCCCCCCCCTCCCCCGCTTCGGACCAAGTTGGAAATGTATGCTGGGACCCCACAAACTTTAGGTAGAAGATGTTTCCGGGGTACTTTCGAATTTAAGGGGGGGTGGGTATTTATAACTGCCTCCCCCTGCCCACCAATGGCCCTACTACTCCCATTACGTAAATTTAACCTCTGTTTCTAAAATTTGAAAGATTATTTACTCCGGATAACCACACCTCCTCTTGCTCTAAGTTAAGTTCAAGGACAATGCTCAGCTATATGGTTTACTTGCAATAAAATTAATTTTTGAGTTTATAGTTAAATTATATTTGGCTGACCTTTTAAATTTGTATGAGGACATGAGATTGAAAAGACGAACTAAAATATCGACATGCACATAAAGTTTTTGTAATAAGTTAATTCTTTAATTATTAAACTTTTTTTGGTGTAATTTGAAGGTCAGCTACCTATTAATAGTATAATTATTATGAGTCTAATGTATTATAATAATACTTGACTTTACATTTTTTCTTTTTGTATTTCTTTGAAGTATTAAAGAATATTTAATTATTATTTTAAATAATAATAATATTCGTTAGCTTCCTTTTAAGTATAATTTATAATTCAATAGTTAACGGAGTTACTTAAAATTAAAAAAAATTGTTTGATCAGTTGAACTGGTTTTTTATAACTTAAATAAAAGTGAAACGTCATTTTTAACTAAAACGTTTAGAATATCTTTAAGCAATTTTTTCTCTGCTTATTGACTTAATTAACTAATTATTAATATTAGTATTAATATTAATAATTATTATTATTAAGTTTTTTTAAGTCTAATCAATTATTTAGGGGAATATGGCGGTTATCTTTATATTTTTGGCGGTTTTTCCGGCTTAAAGGATACTCATTTTAACACGCTTTATAGATACGATCCAGGTAATATTGCAATTTTCTACTATATTAAACTGTCATTATACAGACCTGTGCACTGCTCCCCCCCCCGGGGGTTAAAAACGGGGGGGGGGCAATTCCAAAATGGGGGGCACGGGGGGCAACTTTTTTGAAACGGGGGGGGGCAATAAAACGGGGGGGGGGGCAAGCAAAGAGGAAAGAAAAAAAAAGAGAAAAAAAGAAGGCAAAAGGGAAAAAAGGGACAAAAAAAGCGGAAATAAGGTAAAAATAGGTCTAAAATGGCTTAAAATACATGAAAATAGGCTAAAAACTCCAAAAAATTCGCGATGATGGCGTCATCATAGGTCAAAAATGGCGTCGTATTTTTGGGGTACTTTTTCATTTTTTGGCGGGGGGCAATAAAACGGGGGGGGGGCGAATCCACCAATAAAACGGGGGGAAGCATTTTTAGACCGTGCACAGGTCTGCATTATACATTAACGCAAATTTTTTCTTCATTTTTAACTCTGTGTTTTAAGGATTGTAAAAATTAAAGTAAATTGATAGTGATAGTAATAGTAGCTACAACATTTTCCAAATTTCAGCCGGATTTATTTAGTATTAAAAAACTTTTTATTTATGACAGTGCTCATTTAAAGGTTGAGTATCAAAAACAATTTCGGATTCCTATTTTGAAGCCCAAAAGCTCTCTCTTGTGGCGCTTAAACTATAGGATTAGAATTCCTAACTTTTTTTAATTTCTTCAATGATTTGTAATTTTATGGTATTTTGGTATATATAAATTAAAAAATTTTAAAAATAATATTATAAAATAAATTGTTGTCGACACTAAGGCTATAGGCTGTACATATC
>JASAMX010022170.1:0-17726 GCA_030248175.1 Microlaimidae sp. YZB2_3
CCTATTACTTCGTTCAGTTACGTATTGCTAAGAAATAAACAAAAATAATATGATAACTATAATTCCACAGAAAATGTTGACCAAGAAGATCAATGACAACTTATTAAAATGTATTCTTTGTTATTATAACCGTTAAACCAATGTCTAGCAGTTCTAATTTTTAATTGTGTTTACAAAGCAATTACGAATTTAGTTTGTTATATTTAAAAAATTTAATGTTACATATTTATTTTTAATTCACTTGTTACTTTTACTTTTTGCTTCTGTTAAATGAATATTGTAAATTTTTTAGCTGCATAGCTCTATTGTTCTTTAAAAGATTTTTTTTCATACTGTTGATGGCGTTTGTACTTTTTTGAATTATCATACCGTTTCATCCATACTCTTCCTCACGAAGGTGTTTACGCAATAAAAAATAGTTTTCTCAAACGTTGGTGTTGCAAATATTAGTGTAACGATTGCGATACCCTTCACATTGGACAAACTGTCCGCCATTTTTCGACCCGAGTTTCAGACCATATAGGAATCCCGGCAAGAACCGGGCGTAGTATGCAAAGCAAATAATCAGCTGTTCATGACCATTTAATGTCTTGTCACACATAAAAGACCGCCTTCAATCAATAATTTTCGTATTGTAACTTTAACCACTAGTGAGTACTGTCTTAAAATAAAAGAGTCATTATGTATAAAAGAAGATAAACCTGTTTTAAACAAGGTTATTTCTAGTGTTCAATTGTTCTGTTTTTAACATATTTTTTCGCATTTTTTTAATCTTTTTTAATATATTTTTATATTTTAATATGGTGTAAGTTTTGTATTTTTGTGACAGTTTTATTGACTTTTCGTAACTAATATTGTATTTTAAAAAATCTCAAAATTTTGTGTTTTAGAATTTTTACTGTAGTGCATTTGTCGAAAGTTTTACAATATGATTTCCGGAATAAAAATTTTATCCTTTGTGTTTCTTGCTTTAATACGTTTTTAAATCTAGCCAAACCAATTTTTTTGAAGCCTTGCTACAGCGTAAAAAATCCTAAAATCTTCCAAAAAACTTTAAAACGACCGCTAAAAAAGCTGATCGTAAATATATTAATTAGATATTTTTAAACAATTAATCTAAACGCTTTAACCCGTTCCCGTGATTGTTTTTCCCCGGTTACAACTGTGAAACCTTATTTGTAACCCTTCGTTTCACGGTGGTCATATCTTTGTCTAGACATTGCGGTATGTAAACTTCACTACGGTAAACCCTACGTATCACATAGGTTGTACCTAAATAGTACGTAATACTTTATGCGTGATTAGCGCACAGTTAGGGAGAAATTGAAATAGTTAAAACTGTACGGTAGCAATATCCGAATTTTAATCACGCTATGGCCAAAATACGACCTAAGTGATACGTAAAGTTTATCACGGTGAAGTTTACTCACCATAATGGCTAGTTTACGCTACTTAGAATTTGTCCTTTGGACAAAGTTCAAATTACAAAATCCAAAGGGAAAAATCCAAAGGGAAAAATCCAAAGGACAAAAGTATGAATACGTTTTCCTTTGAATTTTGTCCTTTGAACTTTTTCCTTTGGACTTTTTCCTTTAGATTTTGTCCTTTGGACTTCGTCCAAAGGACAAATGTCCTTTGGACTTTGTCCAAAGGACGTTTTGTCATAAGTATGACCAGCCCTTAAGGTCGGTTCATAGGACAAAGTCCAAAGAACTTTTGTCCTTTGGACTTTGTCCAAAGGACAAAATCCAAAGGGAAAAGTCCAAAGGAAAAAGTCTAAAGAGAAAAGTCCAAAGGACAAAATCCAAAGGACAACGTATTCATACTGTTGTCCTTTGGACTTTTCCCTTTGGATTTTGTGCTTTGGACTTTGTCCAAAGGACAAATTCTAAGTAGCGTTCATACTTCGTCCAAAGGCAAAAGTCCAAAGGACGTTTTGGCTTGTCCAAAGGACGTTTTGGCTTGTCCAAAGGACGTTTTGGCTTGTCCAAAGGACGTTTTGGCTTTTATAAAATTGTCCTTTGGACTTTGTCCAAAGGACGTTTTGTCATAAGTATGAACCGACCTTTAGTCAAGCGTTATCTTATATTATTTTTTTCTTAAATTTGCACATTTTACGCCCTTTTAGAATTTTACTGTTATTGTCTAATTTTTATTATTTATCTGTTTATATAAAAAAACATTGCAAACAACAAATACCTATTTCAAAGAAACTAAACTTAAACACATATTTTTATATTATTTGCTCTTTTTCCTTTTTTCATTTTGAATGTAACGAAAAAAACATTTATTTCACGTTTTTTTTTAATTGTGAGTTTACGTTTGATTTATTTGATAGAAAATTGAGAAAAAAATTGTTAAAAAAATTTTGTGTGTTTTTTATATATTTGTTAATTTTTCTATTAATTTTTGATGAATTAATACAAGTTTATTTTTTAGCTCGTTTTGACTATATACGTGTACAGCTGCAAACATACATTTTTTTATTTATTCTTGCTTTCACGGAGTATTTGTTTTGAGTTTTGTCACTCAATCGACTTTTTTCTGATAATACGCTACCTTATTAAATTGCAACAAGAAGTTTTTGAAAGTCAACCAGCAAGACAAAATATGTTTAGAAAGACAGGTTTTAAGGCAATTAGTGACACCTGTCCGTCACAATTACACCCGTACGTCACCATGACACCCGTCTGTCACGATGACACGCGTCCGTCCGCTGGTGGTTAGTGGGGTAGCCGCGTTTGTAAAACACAAGTGTCACACCTTTGTCCCGGATGATTTGTATTATTCACCTTTGATAAAACCAATTAATTTAAAAATTGTTTAGCGTTGTCTACATGTATTAAAATTAAGTAATAAAAATTTTTTTATGCTGTAAATGCGTATAGAATTTTATTTGATTTTTTTATAAAGGTGGAAGAAAGGAACTTTACGGTTGGAATATTCCTTACAACCCGATGGAGTTTCAACATATTTCATCATTTTCTTCAAACAAAACCATACAGCTGAAGGCATTACTGCTAGATTAAAAAAAAACTTTAAATCATAAATCGTCCAGTCCGCAATTTGAAATGATAAGAAATAAATAAACAGTAAAAGCTGTTTCACACCAAAGTGAAAAGTGACAAGTGACAATCTGCTTACATCCCAGAGACAAGTGAAGATGTACCTAACGGTGTAAACACGTGATGAGCGCAACTGCGGAACCCCCAGAACACCGGAAACGGAACAAGAACCGGAATTTAGATTTTCCAAAAATCCGGAATCGGAATTCCAAATCTTGCTCGGAACATCCGGACCTCGGCACCGGAACTGCCTATAAAACTGCGAAACTTCCGGAACACTGGAACCGGAATTGAGATTTTTCAAAAACCCGGCACAGGAACTGAAATTCCAAATTTTGAACATCCGGAACTCGGAACCGGAACTGCCTATAAACCTACAAAATTCCCGGAACACCGGAACCGGAACATAAACCGGAATTGAGATTTCCCAAAACCTCAAGCAGGAACCGAAACGAATCTCAAATTGCCCAGAACACCGAACAAGCGGTGCTCGATAGAACGCAAAACCGAAACCCGAAACACAACACGAAAACCCACCACAATAACACAACACACCACCACCCAAAAAACACCACAAACTCCCCAAACACAACTCAACAACCCTATAAACCAAACTCCCAAACACCAAACCAAACAAACCAACACAACACAACCAAAAACAAAACACCCCCCCCAAAAAACACACCAATTCCAATTGGAAAACCGGAACCGGAACAAGAACCGGAATTGGACTTTCGCACCGAAACAACTAAATCCCAATAACATCCGAACTCGAAGCGAACTACCAGAACTACGAAACTCCCGAAACACCGAAACGTACATGGACCTGAATCTACCCGAAACCCGAAAACCCAAAACAGTAACCAGAACATCCGGAACTCGGAAGCGGAACTGCCTATAAAACTGCGAAACTCCCGAAACACCGGAACCGGAACTAGAACCGGAATTGAGATTTTTCAAAAACCCAGAACAGGAACCGGAACCAGAATTCCTAATTTTGAACATCGGGAACTCGGAACCGGAACTGCCTATAAAACTGCAAAACTCCCAGAAATGCAAATAGGAGCAGACGAAACAGAGAGGCGCTAGCCGTGGAACCAGCCCCTCAGGAAGAAAACAGCGGACCTGAGATTTTGCCTTTGATTCGAAAAGTTGGAAACCGGAACCGGAACAAGAACCGGAATTGAGACTTTCCGAAAACCCGAAGCAGGAACCGAAACTGGAATTCTAAATTTTGCCCAGAACATCCGGAACTCGGAAGCGGAACTGCCTATAGAACTGCGAAACTCCCGAAACACCGAAACCGGAACATGAACCGGAATTGAGTTTTTTCGAAAACCCGGAACAGGCACCGGAACTGGAATTCCAAATTTTGCCCGGAACATCCGAAACTCGGAACCGAAACTGCCTATAAAACTGCAAAACTCCCAGAACGCCAAAACCGGAATCAGATTTGGAATTGAGATTTTCCAAAAACCCAAAACAGGAACCGAAACCGGAATTCTAAATTTTGCCTAGAAGATCCAGAACCCGGAACCGGAATTGCCCATCACTAGAACACGTGATGAACACGCTGTTACTTGTTATTAATCACTAGTCACTCCGATGTGAACCGGCCTTGACAGCCTTAATCTTAAAAAAATATTTGAGCAGAACGATATTAAGCAACTGTGATGTTCCTACCCTCTGCTATCATCCTCCAGAGTTCCGGTAATTTACAACGGAGCAAGTTTCGCCCAATAAATCGTCGTTACTACGGCAAAATAAGCCACTGTCATTATAAAAAACACGTGGCTGTGACTCTTTTTTTTGGTAAAAAAAACACGTGGCTGTGACTTTTTTTTTGGGTGTTTGAAATCTGAAATAAGTCACAGTCACCTGTATTATATACAAAACTGTGGCTCATTTTACCGTAGTAACAACGAAATGAGTAATTTTAAGCTTATTCAACCTTGAAATCTGTTTAAAAAACTTATGTCCAATTTTTTAGTACTATTTTTATTTTTAAAGTACTACTTTAAAATTTTGACGTAATAAATTCAATTACATTACTCTTTCTTCTAATTTATTTATGGAATTAGCAAAAAAAATAATAAGCAACGCTTAGGAGTTCTGACTATAAAATGCGAAAGGAGCGCCACCCTTTAAATGGGTAATTATGGAGAATCACGACAGTTAATTCAATGTACACAAAGGTCTCAAGAAGATTTAAAAATAATTTAGATACGACCAGAAAAATTGAAAAAGAAAAAAATATGCACAACCAAACTAATTTTTAGAAAAAATAGTTTTATGTTTATGTTTATGCTGTTTTCGTTGTATCATGATCGTGTTTTTTTTCGTTAACCAACATCATATACAAATTATTTTTAGATCTTCTCGAGAGTTTTGTGTACATTGAATTAACCGTTGTTATTGTCAATAAAAGCAGATTTAACCAAGAAATACATTTAATTATGGGCATTTTTAAAGGTATTTTCATTGTTTTTTACTAAGTTTTGAAAAAAATAGTTTACTGGAAAAATCAACAAGATATTTTATGTCATTACTTTTTAATTATTTGTAAAATTAGAACAAACACACAGCAGAACTGCGGAGCCTCGGGGGTTGCTGGAGAGCTCAGACGCTCTGGACCTCTGGAGTTCATCACTATCAAGTATTTTTAGACAAATTTAACTTTACGGATTGTCACACGAATTAAAGCAGAGTGCCCCTTACGTGAGATCCAAATTTTTTGATATATTTTGAAATGAAATTTCGTCGTCATCACAGCGATATGGGTCACACTTGCCAGAAAACACACGTGACTGTGATTTATAATATTAAATATACAGAGTGCTTTTTAAAATCTAAGAAGTTTCAGAGTCAAGGTTATATTCAGATCTCGATTTTTATGTTTTACCTAACCTGCTTCTACACCTGTTTATGTGGTTTCACTTAACCTGCTTTCTACACCCTCTGTGGTGTTTATGTACCAATTATTCTCTAAGTATTTTACTTGTTGTTACCTAACCTGCTTCTGCACCTATGTATTTAGGAGTTTTCCCTAACCTGCTTTTTACACCTTTTGAGGTGTTTTTGTATTTGCTTATTTTACCCATTTATGGTAATTATTTGTTAAATTTTCACGTTAAAAATAATTTTGTACCAAATGTAAAACTTTTAATACAATTAATTTTTTAAAAATTTTTCTGCTTAGTCTAATCTCTATTTTTTAGTATAAATTTTCAAAAATATATATTTTCAATTATTACATAAAATTTTATAATAATGCATAAAAATATAATCGCTATATTTACCTTTCTTTTAAAAAATTTTCCTATCAATATATTCGTAAGTAACATCACATAACCTTTCCTTCTCTGTTATTAAACTTTTGAACTACAAAGGATTATTTTTTTATTTTTCACACACTCGTTATGCTATTTTTTAACCTTTGTATGTGTTTGTAGTGTCCGAGAGTAACGGGTTAAATTTCAGTTTTTTTTATTCTTTCTGAATTTAGCATTAAAGCCTTTGTTTAAAGAATCTTAGACGTTGGGCAGAATATCGGGAAATTTTGCGTTATAAAAATATATTTTATTTTTAAGTATTATGTAACCTTTTTTATATTTAATGGATTATTCTTATCAATAATTCTATGATAAAATTTTTAAATTTTAAAACAGTAAAACAGTAAAAAAAAACTTAGAGTCGTAAATGAAAAAGTTGGGTCCATAAGTAGAAAACTGCGAGACATGCTTTTGTCTTCAAATTTAGTGATTTTTTGTTAAAACCTTACCCCAGCCCTCAATAGTTCAAGAAATTTTTGTCGCCAAGACTATCAGTGGTGAAGAAATATAACGCTCCAAAAATAGTGTTTTTATGGTAATTATGTACTCAAAAGATTGTTTTATGAGTATAAAAACTTATATTACAAATGACGCAATCCAAGAAAGCGGCAATCTTCTACTTTATTTTGATACCTTCATTGTTAACGCTGATGCACTATTATTTGAGATATTTCATTTGCCGTTTATAAAATATGCTATTTTTCGAAAAAAAATTTGCGAATCCTACCTAATGTATATAATGTTAGCAATCACACGGATTCGACCCTACGCGCGCGACTTGCTCAGAGAACCTTGCTGATTTAGGGTCGATGGAGCCTTTGGAACTTGGAGCCAAAAATAGGGAACTTGGAGCCGTAAGGCGGGAACTTGGAGCCGAAAATAAAAATCGCTAAAACGTTTACCTAAGCGTAAGCAAAGCCTAAATCTAACCCCAAACCAATTTTTTCTGAAAGGCTCCAAGTTCCCATTGCTCGTGGCTCCAAGTTCCTAAAAATTTTCAACGGCTCCAAGTTCCCTGCTTGTGGCTCTAAAGACTCCGTACCACACTGCTTAGGTTTGCCACAGCATTAGGTTCCTAAACTTTTTTTCGCAACAAAAAGCGCAGCCTTTTTATATGGAAAACGCAATAACAAATTCGAAACGCAGCATCATTCTTAACAGAATGTAAAACTACCTGATTTCTTTAAGTGTATCAGTTGTAATATAAATTTTTGTATTTATTAAGCAGTATTTTAAGTACTGAATCACCAAAAATTCTCCATTGTTTCAGGGATATATTCCTTGAACTACTGAATTGTGAGCTATAGGGGTCAGGGGCCGGTTGCATAAAAATCCCGTACTAAAGTGAAAAAAATCCCTTACGTTTTCCCTTAAATAAAGTAATCTCCCTGGGTAAAGTTTTCCCTTAAGTCGGTTGCACGTAGGCGATTTCCCTTAACCTTAACTTAGGGCGTACGTACTACAACGTTTTGTTAACATTTAAAACTAAATATTGCTGCAAAAATAAGTTAAAACACATAAAAGTGCAAACAATTATATTAACACAGCATAAATAAATGAATTCTAGATTGAATTGCCTGAAAAATTATATTTTTAAACCAAATAATCGTAAATCGACAACTTATTTTCATTTTTTTCTCGAAATTGGTGTTTTGTGGCGGTTTTTGGTCTCAGTTATTAGAGTTTTTTTGACAAAACCACATAAAAACCAAAAATAAATGTATTTTTATCAAATCTTAAATTTATTGTGCCGAAAAATTTTAAATTTTATTTAAATAAAAAAACAAATTAAGCAGCCGAAACGAGGAGAGAACTTTGGTCAATTAATGAAGATAATTTTTTGTGCAGAATAATGCTGAAATATTTTTTAATGTAACGACGATTTTCGTTTTATCATAAAAATTACTTACTTACTTAATTACTTAAGTGCACGGGTTTTAAAATTAATATAAACTTTGTAATTTTTTCTGCAACAATTTATAATCTTATTCATGATGTGCCAGATCTAATTTAACTATTCCCTTTAAAGTCTAAGGGTTCTCTTGACCATTAAGGTAGAAATTTAAGCGAAACTGTTTATGCAACGCACTTGAGATAAATTTGCTTTTTTGCACCACCTAAGTGTTAATTTAAGGGAGTAATCACCCTTAAAAGTTTTATGCAACCGGCCACAGAAATAAGGAATCGAAAAATTGAAGACAAAAAATTTGACTTTTTTTCTACCGTACTATTAAATAGAGTATTCAAAGTCAAAAATAGAGGACCTAAATCTAATAAAAAAGCTTGAATCCTGACGCTCAAAACAAAAAAGCTGAAATTGGAAAACTTCAAAAAGTAAAATAATAAGCTTAAAATAGAGAATTTACATCTAATAGGGACTTTGAACTAAGAACATGGCATTTGCAGATGTGTTTTTGGTTGTAAACATTAAAACCAAAGCCTAAATTTAATCTTGCACAATAATAATAAACCTAATAGTTTGAGCAAATTGGAGCCAACAAAATTTGAAGTCAAAATTTAGTATTTAGATAAATAAGTTGAAAACCAATTTAATGCAAGTCTTTAAAAATTAAGCCTTAGTCTAAATTTAAGCTTAAGTTGAAGTTTAATATTCAGTATTTTATTATGGCACCTACTTCTTTGTTTCAACCTTTTAGAATTCAGAAACCGTTTTAAACTTTTTTTTTACTTTTACAGGTATGTACTTTATTTTTTGAGTAAAGAATTATTAGTGTTAGATATTACTTTTAAACTCCAGTAGAGCTTAATCTTTGGGAAGGTTATATTTGAGTCAAAGTGACGCAAGGATTGAAAAAAATATATAATGGAGCCATACACTCTTGCTATGTATTTTTGATTAAAATAAATTAGTAATTAAACAGATAACTAAAATTTCCCGGTCAGAACCGTGGAGCAGTTAACCGATGGGAAAGTTCCGTGCGACCCGTCTATACTGGTGGAAATGGAGGGTTATTTACAATCGTGGAAATATTTTTACCGTCTATGGAAAGACAATATTGGTGGAAAAGAATTGAGAGATCACTTATCGTTTGTTGAGCCCGTTCGAGAAGTATTTTGTATTATTGCTAAAGAAAAAAAAGGAAAAACATTGAGGAAAGTTTTAAGTTAATTTAGTCAACATTAGTCAATTTATGTATTTTTATTTCACTTAAAATCATATTTTTGTAAGTTAACCTACTTGGTTAGTATATGTTTAGGCACTTACATTTATATACATATTTTCATCATTAATAAATTTTCCATTCTTTACAATTTTTATAACATCATCCCCTCTTCCTTTCTATTAAGTTCCCTCTTCCTTTCTATTAATTAGGTTGAAATGTTTTGCTCTAATTTTAACCAGTTATATAAACTTATAGCAACAGTAAAAGTAAAGTAAATTATAGTAAAAGCAAATATATATAAACCTATATATTACAATAAGGAAAAATATGCCACTCTTCACCAGAAGTGAAACAACTTGGTGTCATTTTTTGAGCATTGTCATTAATTGTCATGCACAAAAAATGGCAAAACAACTGCCATTACTTGGGCAAGTGTCTTGTAAATGGGCATTGCCTAAAAAGTAGCACTATGAAGTTAGTAAATGTTTAATGTTTTTAACCCTATTCCAATTCCTAAAATTTAATTTTAGCTAAGTTAATAGGTAACAATTTTTCGAATATCAAAACAATGAGTTATGTAACGTTATTATTGAATTTTGTCATAAATACCGCCCAATGCTTTTAAAATTTGAAGTCACTAATAAAAAAGAAATTCATAAATTAATAATGGTATGCAAATCTTAATGCTTATGTTTAGAAAAAATTTATGTACTTACAAATTGTCTCCTATGTTTCCTTAGTTAAATTCTTCCTTAAATCCTTCCTTAGCTAATAAAGATATCCACACTATTCTAATGGTCTTATATTCCAGACAAAACCAGTGAAAGAAACCATATAATAAAATTCTTAATAATAGAAAAGTAATTAAAAACAAAAATAACAGCAAAAAAATATGCAAGCTACAAATACCAACGAGAAACTTTTGAATATGTGCTGTGGTTTGCGTTGGATTTGAAAAAAGTTTATAAAAGACTTGTTAATTGAAAAGTTTTATAGTTTGGGGTTATATGAAATAAAAAAATTTAAATATTAAGATATAAAAAATCGAAGTTTTCCATATATAAAAGTGTGGTTGACAAAATTAGAGATTCGGCTATATTGACGTTCTGTGTACCTTGTTTGGATTTATTTTTATGAATTCGGTTTTTTTTACTTATGTCTTTATGAACCACCGTTCATAATGTGTTTACCTAAAATAGTCAACTTTACATAATATTGCTTCATTGACTTTGGAAAATTTTTCCATCTCTGTGCTAACTTTAGCAAAATACAATAAAAGGAATGCATTAAAAAATTCAATCAAGCTGTTCCGGGGTTCTTATTAATCGTTTAGCTATTTTTAAAATAATTATTTTATAACATCCAAATGTTAAATTGGTGTAATAAATACGCTATATATATTATAAGTTCTAAATAATATCGAAACCTTAAAGTATATTATTAAATACGCTATATTCTACGAAATTATAATATTCAAATATTAAAGTATATTAATAAATACGCTACTTCTATATGCACATTTCCAGTCACTCCTTTTAAACAAATAACATTTGAAAACATTGCAAACTATAAGACATGACTACTAAGCCGCAGATTTTGAAGAATAGGTTTGAATAAAACATAATTTTTTTATTTTAGTTCACTAAAGGCTGGTTTATACTTATGACAAAACTTCTTTTGGACAAAGTCCAAATGACAATTTTAAAAAAGCCAAAACGTCCTTTGGATTTTTTCCTTTGGACGAAGTATGAATGTTACTTAGAATTTGCCCTCTGGACAAAATCCAAAAAACAAAATCCAAAGGGAAAAGTCCAAAGGACAAAAAGTATGAACACGTTGTCCTTTGGATTTTGTCCTTTGGACAAAGTCCAAAGGACGTTTTTCTTACACATACAAATATAACCTTCTAATTGAAAAATTGGCGATTTCGCGCTTGTCAAAGATTGCTGTGAGTATGATTTTTTAAATTGACATTTCATCAAACTAAAAAAATGCAACAGTGCTGTGTGATTAGATCAATGTAAAAACAAATCATTATCATATGGTAGATGATGTTTTTTATTTAGTGAGAAGCTGCCCAAACCAAATGCAAATTTCCTATAATCCACATAATTACACAAAAAAATCATCTCAGAACCTAGTCCACATCTTTTTCTGTCTAAAAATACATAAAAATTATTGCCAGGGCAATAAAATCAGCAACCCTTTTCCTGCTCTATTCTTAGAGCATTTTTCAAGGCTAGTTAATAATTATTAAATTACCTAATTTTGAATCCAAATGTAAATTTTTCAATGGGTAAAATTGGTTAATTTCATGGGTGGTGCGGGAGCGCCACAAGGCGATTTATCCCCGCGGCGCCAACCATTATTGAAAAACATGGGTAAGATTTGAAATTCATGTTTATCTTCTTCTTATTATTATTATTATTCGAACGCTGAATCCTTAAAATCGATATTCCTTCTTCGTTACTGATTGATCAAAAATAAACATAGACTCATTGGAAAGAAGAAAGAATAAAGCAACTTTCTTGGAGCCACTTTTTTCATTTAGGTTCTTATTATCGATTTATTGATCAAATAAAAAATTGAAAAATAACCAAATAAAAACTCCTGACCGAACAATAACAGCTTTTTGGCAACAATAATGATTGTACAGAACAGACAGCGGACAGCCCCTCATAGAAACTGCACATTAACAGCAAAATCCTGTGCTAGGTTTCTAGTTGGTGGCGGAAACCGCATTAGTTTCTAGCGCCATCTACTTTAACCGCGTGGGAAAAGTCGAAAACAACAAAATACTTTTTTCAATTCTTGCATTACTGATGAAGAAATTTTAATTTTAATTTTAAAAAAATTTCAATAATAGGTGGTTCGAGAACGCCACGCGGCGGTTTAGCACCCCCCTCCCAGCACTGAGCTAACTATAATTAGAGAACGTTAGGAATCATTTTTAATTCGTGTTCATCTTCTTCTTCTAATAATAATTATTATTATTACTATTCTAGCGGTCGTTTCTTAAAATCGATATTCCATCATCCTTCACGCGCCGATTGAGAACCGAGGCACCGCACTAATTATAATCAGAGAACGTGGATAAAACAAAATTTGTAAATCACGTTCAGCTTTTTCGTCTTCTGATTTTTTATTTAAAAAAAATAACTGCAATCATAAGTCGCGCGGGAGCGCCACATAGCGATTTAGCCCCACCGCACCGTGCCAACTATAATTAGAGAACGTGGGTAAATTTTATATTATAATTCATGTTCATCTTCTTCTTATTTTTTTTTCAAAAAAATAATTGCAATCATCAGTGGCGCAGAAGCGCCACACATTTAGCTCCACGGCACGGTGCGACCTATAATTGTAGAACGAGGGCAACTCATGCTTATCATCACCATCTTCTTCTTCTTTTTATTAATTTTTATTTCAAAAAAAATTGCACTGTGCCAACTATAATTAGAAAATGAGAGAAATTTTTTTAATTCATGTATATTATCATCATCTTCTTCCTTTTATTATTATTTTCTTCAAAAAAAAAAAATCGCAATCATTGGTGGCACTGAAACGTCACAACGCAATTTAGCCCTACGGCGCCATGCCAACTATAATTAGAGTACATGGGTAATTATAATTATAATTCTATAATAATTATATATTATATATATATTATATATATATAAATATATATATATATTATATATATATTATATATATTATTAATTATATATTATAATTATATAATTATATATAGTAATTATAATTCATGGTTTTTTCTCCTTATTTTTAATATGTTATTAATTTTAAAACGCTTAAAACTTAAAACCGATATTCCTACATTGTTATTGATTAATCAGAAATAAACATGGGCTTTTTGAAACAGTTATTAATTTTCTTAAGAGTCAGTTTTTCTTTCGGCAAATTAAAAATCTAAATTTTTGATAAAATAATTTGAAAAATATTAATAAGCGAACACTATTAGAAATTTATGTTATTGCTTGGCTAAGACTCTATTTTTTAAAAATACAATTCATCAATTATAAATAAAGAATTAAGAATATCAGCAAAATTTTTAACATTAAGAAATGTGAACGAAAAATAAGTTTTCTGTTGATAATATCAAAACTGTTAAAAGAGTATATCTCGGCAACGGAATGATTATAAATATATGTTATTGCGCAGCTAAACTATAGTTTATTAGGTTATTTTTTTAATTGATTCAAAAAAGTGGTAGAATAGCCTTGAAAAATGCTCTAAACATAGAGCAGTAAAAAGGATGATTTTTCCCCTGGCGTATGTTTAGACAGAAAAGATGTGGACTAGTCTGAGATGAACATTATGTGGTCCATAGAAAATATGCATTTTTTTGGGCAGCTGCCCACTGAGTATAAACATTTCCACCATATGATAATGATTTATTTATACATTGAACTAATTACAAAGAACTGTTGTTTTTTTTTCTTTAGTCTTATAAAATGTCAATTTAAAAAAATATATATTTACAGCAATTTTTGACAAACGCGAAATCGCCACCTTTTCAGTTTTATAGTTGTTTTTAAAGATACAAATATAACATTCTAATTAAAAAAGTGCCAATTTCGCGCATGTCAAAGATTGTAGTGAATATTATTTTTTAAATTGACAATTGTCTGGAATAGACTAAAAAACAAAAGCAACAATGCAAAGGCCAAACCAAATCCAAACTTCCTATGGTTCACATAGAATCCATTCCAGATTAGTCCACATCTTTTCTGTCTAAACACGCCCGGGGCAGAAATTACTCCTTTTTCCCTGCTCTATGTTTTGAGCATTTTTCAAGGCTAGTTTGTATAATTTGTGAAAAAGTGAAATTGAAACAAATTCTTCGTTCTGATTTTTTTAAACATCATAACCGCACAATTTTAATTCGTCCACTCATATCTGCATACTAATTTATGAAGTCAGTCAGATACAATTCAACCATAATAATTAATTAATTTTCATATATTTGTGGTTTGGCTCAATTTTTTATATTGTTTTATTGATGTTGCATTAAATAGTAAAAATTAAAATTATTTTTGCAAAAATTAACGCTTCCGGCGGTATTGAGCGATACGTCGTTACTCTGACACAAAGAATCACAATTATTATAAAATCAACGTGACTTTGACTCATTTTGTTTATATTATTTGTGTGTTAAAGGATAAAAAGAGTCACAGTTACTAGTATTTTATGACGCTTTTGACTCATTATATCATAGTAATAAATATTTTAATTTAAAAACTACACACTATTCGATTAATAAGAAATTGAGCCGTAATTTTAATGCGAATATTGTGGTGATAGGAGTGCATTGTCGAATGGGTAAGGAAAGGATTTACAGCAAAATGAGCCGCTGTCATTATAAAATACATGAGACTGTGACTTATTCTGTAGTTTATATCGTCCTGTTTTAAATTTAAAATGAGTCACAGACACTTATTTTATGCCAACTCTGGCTCATTTTGCCGTAGAAATGACGAATATAATTAGGACAGGACGATCAGGTTTGTCACATTATGTTGGCACAAGTGGCAGAACGTTAGTCTTGCGTGATAAAAATTTTCTAGAACAACTCCTGCCTGAGATAAATATACCGCGATAAAATATTTCTAATTTTTTGCTATTTAGGAGTTGGTTAGACAATTAGCGCCGAGAAATATCTGTTTGCCTCTTCTGTTTAATGAAAACAACTAAAAGAATATAATATTTTTACTTTTTATCTTCGTATTAAATATAGAATTCGTTTTACGTTTGTATACTAAAAAGTGGTACCAAAAGTATTCATGAAATACAATATCTATAATAAGTTTTTAGTAAAGATCAATCCAATGCTTTATGTGTAAAATTTCAGCTTACCAAACTGATATCTTAAATTTAATCTTAAAACAAAATGTTTAGTAAAATTTAATATTTATTTTAAGGCATAGGAAAGCTAAAAAAGAAATAAAATATGCAGTCGAAATCGCAAGATTTTAAAGTCATAAAAATATGCAGACGAAAGTTCAAGAAAAAGTTTCGTTTATTTTGTTTAAAGGCAAATAAAAAAGACCATTATTTTTTCGTTCCTGAATACGCAACAAAATTTTATACATAACACTGCCATTAATCGAAACTTTATATCGTGACGTTCAGGGGCTGATACACTCAACGCGTGTGAACTAGGTGTGATGTTAGCGCATTGTTTAAAAAACTATTGATAGTGTTTTTATTTTTTTATTTTTTTAAGAAATCGTATAAAATCCTTTATATAAATAGAATCAATTTGAGAGGTTGAGGGTACACAAAACCAATAGTTAGGAGTTTTGTGTACCCTCAATTTGGGGTTAGTTTTTTATTAATTGTTATTTAAAAAATATATGCATAAAATTATTAAAGCATCAAAGAATACAATGAAATATATTAAGAAAAAAAAACAAATCAAACATCATCAAGACTTATAAACAACATGCTAACGAATCATAAATCAACACGCGTTTAGTGTCTGGTAAGCAAAACTAACGCTCTGCCATTGCTGGACAACTTCGACTCGAAATAATTTTTTAAATTTTAAATCGTATAAATTTTAGAAGCCTGGATGCGAGGGATTTGAAACCGCTAAATCTATACCTAAGTCAAAACTTAAACCATTATTTTGACTTTCGTTTTTAAGTTCAAAATTTTTTAGGGCCTCAAGATCCAAAAACTTTCGGACGTCTTCAAGTTTCTGGTTTACAACTCCAAATACCCATACCCATATATGTTTTAAGTCGTTCCAACCTAAGCTGAAACCTAAATTTAAGCAAAAATTATTTAACTATAGCTAAAGTCTTCCAGGCTGAAATTAAGGGCGTAACCGCTCTCCGCCAGGAAGAAATAAACAATAAACTTGCGAGCGATAAAAATTAAAAAAAAAGTTTTCAGCGGTTATGTAACCAATTATTATTTAGTTACGTCATGTCTTTTTCTGCACGTGATATTTTCTCAAAAACTGAGTGGTTACTTTACCACTCATCTATTTTCACCCTGATAGAATATATCTTTAAACCTAAATTTAAGCAAAAATTATTTAACTAACTATAACTGTCCTTTTTTTCAGTTCCAAGTTCCCAGGCTTTCAAGCTTACATTTGGATAAACTGAGAATTTGTATAGTTTTCCAGAGTTTTTGACGGCTTCAAGTATCTATTATGTATACAAAAATAAAAATTGATATTCATTTTAAAACTTATTCTACAGTATTAATTATTTTGTTTAGAAACTAATGTAACATTGAACGTTTTTGTAATTTATCATTCGCTATTTTTCTTGGAGTACTTTAATTTTTTCAGCAATAATTTCAGTGTAACTTTAAATATTTAACTTAATTATTAGTATGTTTGGCATAATTAATATATATTTTAATATTTTATTTCAGGAGATTATATTGGAAACAAATATTTTAAACACGCCGATGCCAATTATTTGCACAGAGCAGCCAAGTTTTATCGGGAAATCTTCAAGCATGACACCTTTTTACAATAATCCATAAATTTAAATAAATCGGTTTTTGCTGCACGTGCGACACTTCTTAGATTGTATTTGTAGTTTATAAATCATTTGGGAGAGATATATTTGCGTTTTTCAAGATATTCAAAAAAAGTTATAACAAAGATAAAAGTTTAAATAATAAAAATTAATGTTTTAAAATTTTGTTTTGGTTGCTAAGAAAAGTTAAGGTTTATTGTGAATGATTTAAATTTGTTTATAAGTTTTTAATACACGGTTTTTGCTGCTATTGCGTTAGTTAATCAATTTTGTGGACAAAAAACAAAAAAAAAAACTTTATGGCTAGGATAATTTTATCTATAGTTGTGAAAGTACAATGTGTTATTTTGTTTGTTAGTGTAACTCATCATTAGTTA
The DNA here is from genome assembly GCA_030248175.1 of Microlaimidae sp. YZB2_3. Classification (NCBI taxonomy): domain Eukaryota; kingdom Metazoa; phylum Nematoda; class Chromadorea; order Desmodorida; family Microlaimidae; species Microlaimidae sp. YZB2_3. Next base: position 17,420 of record JASAMX010022170.1, read on the forward strand.
CATTTGAAAGCCAAATTAAAATTGCTTACAACTATTTTTAAAATTATTAAAGGTGCGGTGCGGTGTCAAACTTTTTGTCTATGATTTTGATAATATTTCGTGAAAACCTTACTTTTGCCTTCAATATCCCACAGAAACTTTTTCAGCAACATAACTCCAGTGGTTCAGGACTTATGACCCTCCAAAAATGGCGTTTTTAGACAATTCTGTACGTCAAAGATTGCTCAATGGGTATAACTATTGAAGTTACAAATTATGCACTTCAAAAAAAGCGGCCACTTTCTACTTTAATTTGATACTTTTATCG
>JASAMX010022171.1:0-14770 GCA_030248175.1 Microlaimidae sp. YZB2_3
TGGAGAATCACGACAGTTAATTCATTGTACACAAAGGTCTCAAGAAGATTTGAAAATTTGTATACAACTAGAAAAAACTAGAAAGAAAAAAATATGTACAACCAGCTGTTTTTTTCTGAAAAAGGTGTTTTATATTTATGTTGTTTTTGTTGTATTATGATTGTGTTTTTGTCGTTAAACAACGTCATATACAAATTATTTTTATATCTTCTTCAGACCTTTGTGTACATTGAATTAACCGTCCTGACTCCCCATAAAACTGGAAAACAATAACCGGATTCCCTTTTTGGCATAGAAATAACAAAAGAAATAAAACATACGTCAACAAAACTTAATTTTAAAATTTTTCAAAAACCAACCCATTTAAACCATTTTATTCACGCAAAATCAAATCAAGCCCAAAAACAACTACTAGGAGCAGCCAAATGTTTGGCCCACCGCTCTAGGAAAATCTCGAAAAATTCAAAGGAAGAACTTGAATTTCTTTACGAAATTTTAAGAAAAATGGCTACAAACATAATATAATTACGAATGCATTAAAACCACCGAAAATAGAACCTAAAGCTAAACCAGCCTGCCGCTGAATTTTACTTTCATATATTTCACCATTACACCAAAATTAAGAACAATTTTTAAAAAATATGACGTCGAAATAGTTTCTAAGAAATCAAACACCATTCACCAAGCAATAATGAGTAATAAAAATCCACATGATCCGAAACCTGAACCAAAAGGAATCGTATACTGCATTAATTGTATAGATTGTGATAATTTTTACATCGGTCAAACAATTCGAAAAATAAACACTAGGATCAAAGAACACAAAAAAGACCCAAGCTCAGCGTTAAAACATAATACAGAAACTCAGCACATATTGACTTTACAAACATTAAAATACTCGATAAATCCGCTCACATTACAAAAAACGCTTTTCTAACGATTTATTAAAAAAAGAAGCTTTATTAATAAACTTAAACTCCAAATCGTGCTCGTTAAATATAGCAAAAACAGAAATACATCCCATGCTATTATCGGTTGCAAAAAAACACTTACCCAAAGAAATCCTTCAATTTTAACCAGTTTTTTATTCATTTTTCTAGTTTTTTATTGAACCACTACTCAAATTCATTATGTCTACTTTTCTCCTAAATATGACCACATTTATGTTTGCATTAGAAATTCCTGAGTGATTTGATTTACTGATTTTATTGCCGTCCGCAAAGAAAGTCTATGCACCGTTTTATCATAACACTACCAATTATTAATTTGTCTCTTTTTTACCGAGTTTCTATTGTTTTTGTATTGTTTTAATTGACTATTTCATGACGTATTTATTTGTTGTATTCCAAAATAATATCCTAATTGTTTGTCTGTTCTTAGACCCTTGAAAAAGAAGCACGTAGTGGCTTCCAAACGTTGGAATAAAGTTTTATTGAAGCTGTTTTATCTTTAATTTTACTGGGGTCAAAGCCCGAAAACAGTACTAATATAAATTTTATTTAATATGCTTATCGTAAATTTTATTTATATTTATAGGTAGGGTAACTCACTTAATTTCGGCCACCTTTTTTTATTTTTTTGAATAAGTTTTTTCTGGCTTTTTCAAGCAAGCCAAAATTTGTCCTAAAAATCAAACAATACCTATATTTGTTATTCCAGTGCAAAATTTGAATATTTCTGTAACACTTATAAATCAGTGAAGGTTTAAACTTTTTTTTAAAGTGGCCGAAATTAAGGCGCGTGCCATATATTTCGGCCACCTACTAAAAACTGGCCATAACTTATGCTTAAACGAACAATAAAATTTCTAAAGGTTGCAAATTTATCCTTAGGTATTGTTCTTGGTACATATAACTTAATTTTTTCCGTTTGCGAACTTTAATAGTTATTAGCAGGACTTTAAATAATTATGTCAAAACTTTAAAAAAACAAGTTTTAATAATTTGTATTTTTTGTTCAATTTTTATTTTTGGCTTAAAAAACGTCAAAACAAAGTGAAACGAGCAAAAAAATTCTTTATAAATACGGTAGTACAATGATATTTAAAAACAGCAAAAAACGGCAGGTTCTTTCACCTAAATTTTCAGGTGGCCGAAATTAACGGAATCTTAAAATGCGCAGTTAGTTAAACGCATTGCAAAATGATTTTGAAGAAAATATCAAAACATAAAAATTAACAGTTTTGAGCCTTAAATAGAAGATATTTAAGGTTATATATTGCTTCGTTCTAAATTTGATGCAGTTTAAACACAAAGCAAATATTAGCAAAATCACAAAAAATTCACTTTTTGTATGAAAATGTTGATAATGTAGAATAACAAAAACAAAAAAACTTTTGCAAAAACACTTTATTCAACATTAGTCCAGTTACTTTTGTGCTAGTTCTTTTGTGTTTTAAAAATAAGCCAATTTTCTAACACCCTAAATTGGTGGCCGAAATTAAGGCGTGGCCCAAATTAAGTCAGTTACCCTACTTTTAGTTTTAGATATATATATTTACTCAAACATTACATAATACAAAGTGCTTGTCACCTTAGTGAATTGCTACAAGTAATTATCCAAACTGATGGGAATTATGCAATACAAATACCAATATGGCAAGAGGATGTTAATTAAAAAATGTCGTTTTTACACCAGTTTTTGACAATCGCGAAATTTTTATTTTTCTAAATTTTCAAATTGTTCTTAACGCATATAATTAAAAATTTCTGTTTAAATTGTGGTGATATTGCGATTATAAAATGTTGCTGTTGAATGACTTTTTCCAACTGTCATTTCTTACCATATAAAAAAACTACAACTGGGTTGCTTTTGGCTCATCAAATAAAAAATCATCTTAGAGTTTACATTTTTTAACTGCACAAGTCAAATGCTAATTTATTATGGTCCACATACGTCCGCTTCAGACTGTCCACACACTTTGCGTTTAATTACTAAGGTAGTAGGGGGTTGACAAAAATCACTCTGTTTTTTACTCTACTTTCAGATTGTTTTTTATGGTTTATAAGTATAACTATACATTGCATTTGATTTTATTTAAATAATACCCCATTATTTTAATTTTAATTGTGTTGTGAAACAATTTGAGTAAATTAAAAAAAGCCTTACGGAACTAAATTTTTATGCCGTGTTTCTGCAATTCCTGTAATAAATAATGCAAAATAAGAAAACTTACCACTACTTCACTTAAATAAACGTAAAAACAAGGAAATTTATATGGTGATAAAAAAATTAATGGGAGTGAAGAACAAAATACATGCGTAGATCAGATCTGTGCACGGTCTGGAAATGCCCCCCCCCCCGCCTTATTGGAGGATTTGCCCCCCTCCCCCGGTGTATTGCCCTCCCTCCCGCCTAAAAATGATAAAGTACCCTAAACTTATGGCGCCATTTTGACCTATAATGACACCATCATCGTGATTGTTTTGCACTTTTTGGCCTATTTCAATGCATTTTAAGACATTTTAGACCTATTTTACCTTATTTTCGCTTTTTTTGTCGCTTTCTTCCGTTTTCCCTTTTTTTTTCTCTTTTTTTCTCCTTTTTTTCTCTTTTTTTCTTTTTCTTCTGCTTACCCCACGTTTTATTGTCCCCCATTTCAAAAAATTGCCCCCTGTACCCCCCCTTTTGGAATTCCCCCCATAAAACTCCGGGGGGGGAGTGCACAGGTCTGCATAGATGGTAGATCCTACAGGTGTCATTATTTTTAAAACAAAAGCTAATAAGCTTTAGTAGTAGTAGAAAGGAGTTTTTGAACTTAGTAATAAAGATAAGGTGTGGCAAAACTGAAATTAGCTGACCAAAGCTCACAAAAAAATTTGCCGGTAAAACGGCAGTTTTATTTTGCCAAAAAAATGAGAGATGATAAAAAAAATCTAAAGTTTTGCAGCAAATCCAAAAATTTAAATATTATTGTTTCACATAATACTTGAGTTTGAAGCTGTCTTTAATTGAAGCTAATAGTTAACATTTTGATATAAAGTTTAAGGCAAACCAAACGTGGCTAATTTAATTTTAAATGCTGCATTTTAAGGAAGTCAGTCAGCTAGTAATCAATTAAATCAAAGCGATTTAACACTACTGATATATAGGAATCCATTGACCACAATGTAATAAGGATGCCCTCATAAAACTGATATTTATTTGTTTTTGATTTGTTTTGTTGTTATTGATTTTTAATATTTACCACAAGAACAAAATACTTTCCAAACATTTCTAGTAAAAAACTAATAGACTGTCATGTCATGTTTCATTAAATATATAGTTTTAATTTAAAATTTGCATTAAAATTACAATCTTCACATATGTGAACCAAAAAATGAGCTTTTAGCTATTTTGGTGGAAAAAATTTCTTGTCCATTAGAAAGTTGTGTATGTGCACCTAAAAAATTCAATATATGTTGTTAACAGGATGTATAAAACTGAAATTATCTCCTATATTACATTCATGAAGGGTGGGGCTTTGAACCAAAATCCTATCCCAGCAACAGTGTTGATAAAGCGTTTTGGGTGGTCAAATGATTTCAGGCGTGTGGCGGAAAAAAAGCACTTGTGGAAAAAACTGAAAAATACAAATGTGCGGAAGGTGATAAAGCACCCACAAGGAGTGCATAACAAAGATATTACAGTGCCGTTTATTTATTACATTATAAGTATTAAATTACTACGTTTTATTTTATTGTAAATACACATTGTTATAAGTTATGATTAAACTTAACCAAATAATCAGCAGCAAGCATTATTAGTTAAATATATTTTTAAACTTTTTTATTTGATTTATAAACATCAAATTAAATTAAAAAGTGTTTGGAAAGTAAATGAATGAAAAATAAAATAAAAATGATTTTAATCCATTGTGTTCTTTGCGCTTGATAATAAATGGTAATAAATGATAAGAAATCTGTTTTAGTTTTGAATTTGCATGAATTTCAGATATGCAATTTTGCTATTAATAGCCACAATACTATAAAATATTTAAGCAATTTTTACTCACTTTTTAATTTCTCTTGTAAAATTTAGCAGCTTTTTTATTTCAATTTAGCGGTATTAGTTTGAAATATTTTCTATTCTACACTGACATTCACAAAACTTTACACCATATTCATTAGGACTGGTTTTGTCTGCTTTTGCGAAAAAAACTATCAGCACGTTTTAAGTAATTTTTTAACAAATTTTATGTTTTAGAAGGTTTTATCAAAAATATATAATAAAGGAAAAATTAGACACTTAGAACAAACTGCTTGTAAAAAACGGTCCCATTCAAATGGGACCTTTGGATTTTGGTCTCATTTAAATAGGATCCCATTTAAATAAGTCCCATTTAAATGGGATCTCATTTAAATGGGACTTATTTAAATTATTTAAATAAGTCCCATATATTTAAATGGGACTTATTTAAATGGGATCCCATTTAAATGGGATCCCATTTAAATAAGTCCCATTTAAATGGGACCTATTTAAATGGGATCCCATTTAAATGGGTTCCATTTAAATGAGACCTATTTAAATGGGAACCCATTTAAATAAGTCCCATTTAAATGGGACCTATTTAAATGGGATCCCATTTAAATAAGTCCCATTTAAATGGGGCCTATTTAAATGGGACCAAAATCGAAAAGTCCCATTTAAATGGGACCAGGTCCTATTTATATGGAACTTTTTTTTACAAGCAGTTTGTTCTAAGTGTCTCATTTTTCTTTTATTATATATTTTTGGTTTTATCAGAGTTTTATTAAAAGTTTGATGGCAGTTGAAGCTTGAATTTTTGAGAATTAGAGGCTTATAGAGGCTTTGCAAAATCCACAGCGTTGATCTTTTTGGTACAGAATGCTTGAAAAGCCTTAATTATAGCTGTAGATTTGTCACAATGTTTTTATATAAATACTTATGGTTCAAAGCTAAACCATAGAGATTTTTAAATAATTGGAGTCTGTCCACGGAATATCGCAGGTTAAGTTAACAAAAACTTTTTTTTCATATTAAAACAATAAAATAACATTTTATTAACGTTATAAAAACATTTTTCTTTGATTCAATCAGGAAATAACATCGTTTTATTGCAGAATAATCACATTATTGTGAAATCACCAAATTACAATTTATTGTCCATAATATTTAGGTCCTTAAATAATTCATAATAATCATTCCAAATTAATGGACAATACGAGTTGAATCAATGCTCAAACAGAATATTCACTAAATAAAATATAAGTGTCAATATTAAAACAAAAAAACAATCCGTTTGTAAGCCAATTAAAAGCTTGAGATATAATAGGTTTTGAATTTAATAAAAAAATATATTTAACCCAGTAACAAATTTTTAGATTGAAACAACAACAAAAAAGGGGGAACTGAAACTAAATTGAAGCAATTATATTTGAAGAGAAACAACAAAGAAACAATTACAAGACAAACAAACATTCAGCTGCTTAATTTTTCATAAACAATTGATGAAGACGATTACTAGCTTTAATAGCACCCTGAAAAACTGGTCCAGGTTGATGACATTGATTCTTGGAAGAATTTTAATTCTTTGATTCTGAATTAATTTTTATCGCATCATTAACCTGCTTTTTGCAATCTGTTTTCAGAGGGAACAATAAATTAACCAGCCAGCACAATTTGTTTTCATTGGACAAAAAAAATTTGCTGACTTTGGTTGGCCTGAGGAATTGCATTGAAGATAAAATTTTTTTGCTAATTTCCAACATCCTCAATGGGTAAATTCTCTCAGCAGAACAATTTGGCCAATTATGGTAGTTTCAGTAGCCAAAACTCCACCCTGACGGTCGGTCGTTTGCGTTCTTTCTTTCAGGCTGAGTAGATAATCATTTTTCCACAAATTCCAAAACTGCATTAAGCAGTTTTTGTACACTGGTTTCATAGAGTTTATGTTCTTCAGATAGAATCTGTAGGCTGTGTTTTGTTTTAGGGTTATGAAATCAGCTAGGCAGATTGAAATTCCAGAGTTAAAATCTTCAGCAACAAAAACAAGAGGGTGAGAGTTAACGTGGCTTCAATTTCAGCTAGGGTAGTTTCCATTTGATCATATTTTAATTTTAATCTTCATAAAGTTTTTTGTAGAGCACATTTAACAAGACCTACAATGTATTCCTAGAAGCCTCTCATCCATGGTGCAAATTCTGTGATAAATTTTTATTCAAAACTTTCTTTTGCTGCAAAGTCTTGTACATTTGGGAAATGTTGAACTTTAAGCCAGGCTTGATCAATAGTTTTCTTTGCCAATTTAAACTGGATTATCTGAAATGATCAATGAAGGGGAACCGCATCTTTCAATGAATCGACAAAAACAAAAAAAAAACACTGTTTTTTTAAATTTTATTTGTTACAAAACAGGATACGCAAGGGAAATCTTAATCAGCACTAATTGTGCAACCAAATACTACATATAACAATATTAACAAAAAATATTATCACAATGCAGTGTGTCTCAGTGGGGACTCAATCCAAGGACCTTTATTATGCAAGACATAAGATCTGAGACTGCGCCACAGCATCGACAGTTTTACTAGGTCTTCCTTCTCTTTTATGAAAACATGACCAAGGTAAAAGGAGCTGATTTGGAATCTCTTTCTTTAACAAATGAAGGAAATTGGGGTAATGCAAAAGGACCACTTTCCTGTCTTTTGCAGACTAGGCAGCTTTTGAAAATTTCCTAACTGTACTTCTTCCTTGAAGTATACAATACTCCTGTCAAACTGTGCTAAGGTGTGGCTTACTCCAAAGTGTTTAACTTGTTGGTGTATATTTCCCACAATGAATTTGATCAGGTTTGATTCTTTGGGAGTAATAGGGGCTTTACAGCAGTACTTTCAATCTCCATATAAGAAGGACGACCATGACAATGTAGAGTTTCATTAGTCTGTAGATACAGAACTTTAGATAAAGTCTAAATAGTAAGATCTAGATAAAGTTGGAGTATGAGTTGATCCTTTTTAAATTTCCTTTCTATCCTAAGTTTGGAGATTTGATTTGCAAAAGCTTCTTTTTGGGTCTGTTAAAAGCACATTTGGAAAGCAGCTTTAATTTTATCTGCTGTAACATTTTGCTTATGAAGATTAAGCTGTCCTTTTGCTTTTATAATTTTAATGAATCGTTGTACCCAAATAGTTACCCTTAAAAGTCGCTGTAATGTAGAGAACCGGTTTATTTTAATTGCAAACTGTTGACTTTTTGTAGGACCCCCCTCCTCGCAAAAAAAGATGACTGGAAAAGAACACTGGGACCTTTTACATCTAAATTAAAGCTTTTGAGTTGTTCATCTGTTAAAATAAGAATTTCCTAAGATGGCAAGTTGTTTTTAGATTTTGTCAACCAGAGGGGTCCTATCAACCAAAAAGAACTGTTTTCAATTTCTTGCAGAAAATTCCACAAGATGGTAAATCAACAGGATTATGTTCTGAGCAAATGTAACGGAAATCTATTGGGATTACTGATTTTTCTACAAATTTCATAATTTTTTGAATTCTGTAATCCACAAAGATAGTCAGAATTTTTTTTTTGTTTTTAACCCATGTAGGACCAAAATACTATTTTTTCAAGAAGAAGTTTGAGCTCTTCAAATAGAAATTGTGCACTGCATATACCAATGAGTAAAGCCATTTGTTCTAAGCGAGGAATTGTAAGAACTTTAGGTGCACTCTTGATTTAGCAAACATTAAATTTGTGCATATCTGATTCTTTTCCGGTATTTGTATGTGAATGACTGTGGAATATGTTAATTTGGAGGCATCACTGAAGCAATGTAATTGATATTTTTGAATTTTGTTTGGATCTGTACCAATTTAATGGGGAATGAGGATATATGATATTTTCAGGAAATCAGATTTTTTTCCTTCCATTCTTTTTGTTTCATTTGTGACACCATGTGTCCCAGTCCAGGCCTTGACTCCAAAATTTGTGCAGTAGGATCTTGGCTCTAATAATTACTGGAGAGAAGTAACCAATTGGATCAAAATTGGTAGCAGTTTAAGAATTTGACATTTGGTACCAACTAAACTGTTCTTAGGTTCTTTTAGAATATTTGAGGAACTATGACTTATAATGTTTAAGTTGTTTTAAGGTTCACTATTTTACTGTTTCACTATTCCACTGAAGTCCAAGAACTTTGGAGATTGTAGTTTAAGACCTGTCTTTAGTGTTGATATTTATGAAATATCTAGGGTCATTAGAAGTCAATTCCCTAAGATTTATGGAAATTTCATTAAATATCTTTTTTAACTCTGTAGAAGAAGTTATGAAGAAGTTTTGAGCATCCAAATATTGTGTCACACTGGTTATGATGTTATCGACATAGATATTTTTACATATTTCATTTGCTACCATTCCTACAGTTTTTTCAAGTACAGCTGTAGTTAAGATACTTAACTACAGCTGCCAGAAGATGTGGGCTAGAAATAACATTGAAAGGAACATGGGTAAATCGGTAACTTACTAAATTTTATGGAAAAGCAGGGAGTTCAGGTTTTTTCAGCCAGACAAATTGTACAACGTCACGTTGATCTGGATTTAAGCCAAACTGTAGAAAGGCTTTTTCAATGTCTGCCATAAGTGCAATTTATGGATTATAAATCATATCAAAAGTCCACAAAGATTTTCAAGATGATAGGTTCATGATAGAGCCAGTCATTTAAACTTCGGTTTGAGGCCTTTGTTTTAACTGAGGCATTGCAGACAATGTGTACTTTTGTTGCCAATTTCTGGGGGGGGGGTTATAACCGCATGGTGAGGAGTATAGTGTACCAATGTGTTGTTTGGTAGTGTTTCATCCATTTTTTTTAATTATACCCATAGTTTCTTGTTGTGATATATAATGTTGTGGTATTTAAAAAATGTGAATCAAGTCTTTTTTCAGAGACTTTAACCTACCTATGGCCAGAGCTTTGTTCTCTGGGAGGTTCGGGTTTGTTTCTTTCTATGGACAAATAACAAAATAGCGGTGATTTTTGAATTTAACTGTGGAATTAAAATGATTTAAGGCTTTGTCATCATTTGTTTCTATTGAGGGGTCTTTAACTTTGATTGTTTTAAGATTCCACAAATTTTCAAGATCTAGCTTAGTTTCAAAATTTTTGTCAACCTGTTGTAGGAACTTGTGAAGGCAATCTTCATTTTTTTCTGATAGAATTATCACGGAAACAAGGTTTGTATTTGATGCTTGCACTGATGTACATCCGGATAGAATCCATCCTAACTTGGACGCTTTCCAATTTAGACCTGGTATTATTTTTTCTTGTTGGGGAATCAAAATTTCATTGTAGTAATCATTTCAATCAAAGTGTCAGTGCTTTTTAGGATGCTTTTAAAAAGGCTTTATCAGCAAGCTCTCCATTTTTTGGTGTTTTGATTTTGGATTTTTTAAGCTTGGCTGTGTAAAAGTTTCTGTGATGTTTGGAACAATGCTGACTTGAAGGTTCATGTCTGTGTCCTCCACGAAGGGTAATTTTATGGTTGCAGTATGGGTGCTGATTACCTTGAAAACAGGACTTCCAAATGTATAAACAGAAAGGGATTGTTTTCCTTTTAGCTTTAGAATTAGCTGACTTGCTAGCTTATCAGTTATGTAACTTCTGGTAGAACCTGTATCAAAGAGGATTCAGGCATGTGTTCACTTGAGGCTAACTGGGTTGTAGAATGTAATCGTAGCTGTTGGCATAAGAGATCATTGAGTGCCAAACCGACCTGTTCTAAGAATTCAGGTTCACATGTTCACTGATAGATGACACTGATTTTTCTGCTAGATATTGTTTGTAGCATATTACATAATGATGACCAGGATTTTGACAACTTCAACATTATCTTTTTCTTTATCTCTTTAAATGAGCATTTTTCAAACAGATTAAGCATTGTCCTTTTCACTGTGGAAATCAGCATTTTTCTGTTTGGTAAGTTTGACACTTGCTTGTCTGATGAGTTTTCTTGCTACGAAAAAAAAACGAGGCAATGATTTTTCAGTGCTTGCCAAAGTCTGTGCAGTAAACTTAGGGGAACTCAAGAGGAATTTCTTGTTTAGATTTACAGGATTCTTTGCGCTTTAAGTCTTGGGAATTTCTGCTTGACGCTGAAAATTTTGTGATGAGCTTGAGTCAGTGGTTTTCCCAAATTCAGACATTTCACAAAATTTCACATGTTCTGCTTTCAGTAATGAGTCCACTGTCCAAGGGGTCATATTTTCTTTAACATATTTGGTGGTGTAGAAAATCATTTAGCCAATTAGCGCTTGGAAAAAAAATTGATCTCTAATGAATAAGTGGTCTGCATTTTTTTCCAAGCGCTAATTGGCTAAAAGTGATTCTCTAAGGTCATAACTCCGTGAAGAAATTAAACACTAAACAACATTGGTTTAAATAGGTGAGTTTTGACAATTCGACAAGAAATCGGACAAAATAATATATGGCATCACTTTTTAATTATTCATGAAATTAGGACAAAAATAGAGCGAAGCTCCGGAATTAGGGCGAAGCTTCAGAACAGAGCTGGAAAGCGAAGGTCTGTTTATAAAGATTATGTGTATAAAACACAACTATGGATAAAGTGGTTTTCACCCGGCCATTTGTTATAAAAACATAAAAAAATGAGGTGAATGACCCAATTCCATAGAAAGTAAAATGTAAATGCCAAATGCCCAGTAAAATAATCGTTTAATCCAACAAAAGCTGATAGTGCCTAGCAAATTTTTTGGTACCAACGGTGTATATCACTAATGGGTTATTTTAAACATCATGGCAGAGGGAACTGCAGTTATACGCATTTAGGACAGCAAATTGAATGTAACCACGTTGCCATCATTTACCAAAGTTTACAACAATAGGAACAAATAAGTTTTTTGATTAATATTTGCATTATTTATTTATTCAAAAACAGTCCACAAACTCTTTGAATTATGCTTATGATCCGTGCTATTCACTTTGTTCGCATGAAGGCTTAAGGTAATTTTTTTATAATTTTCAATGAAATTGATAGAATTTTTTTTAAGAACCAGCAAAGAAGGGGAGCATATTAAAAATTCTTGATTACTGTGTTTTGATAAATCATTGCATTAAAATACTTTAAAGTTGATTAAACAAAAAACGAGCAAAAAATTGTTACTGATGCAAAAAAATTTAAAGATTGGAACAAAACCATGATAAATCAACAGGGGAAATTGTATATAGTTTAGATATATTTTATGTGAACGATTTAGATAGATAGATAGATAAGCCTTTATTTTTTCAAAACATGTAAAAGTAATAGTTTAAAGTCAATAAAAAAAGGACCACAGTACTATTATACATTTTGTAAACAATGAAAAGTTAGAAAAAATACATACATAGAATATAAATATTGCCTACAAATAAAAGATAAACATTAAGTACAGTGAATAGAAGAAAAAATAATGGAAGGGTACCCAAAACCAAAACGGCTACTTTGCATGTACCTACTAAATTTAATAAAATTATCAAAACTAAAACTGTTTATTTCTTTTGTAAAACTTGTCAGTGACTGAGCACTTATGAGTTTTGCCGTAAAACATTCCAATATCAAGCTACTCTTAAAGAAAATGAGTGAAAAAATGAGTGCTTGTGTTTATTGCTTTGTCTATTTTAATTTTTTGAGTATAATCATTGCAACCTATCTAATCTCCCTATTTAAAAAACTGTAAAAAATTTAACTCTTTAAGGTTGTTTGTATAGAAAAACAAGGTTTAAAATTAAAACAAATTCTACGTTTTTTAAAAGATCTAATATTTAAAAAGCGTAAACGTTGAAAATAATTATACTTACAGTTAAAACCACACTTCGCTCGCTAAATTCTCTCTAAAGCATGCACATCTTTTAGCAAATATGGAGACCAAACTAGAGTGCAGTATTCTAGTATTGGCTTGAAGTAGAGTAGCACCCTTGTATAGTAGAGTAAGTAGAGCGTTAACGTTTTTTGTTTTAAAAAAACAAATAAATTATGTTTAATATTTTAGACACAGATTTTGCGATAACATTGAAGTGAAAAAATGGTTTTAGACTGTTTAAAACATATACACGACGGTCCCGCGTTTCATGTTTGGTTGATACATGAGTACCTTTGATAAAAAGAGGTAGCATAGGGTTGTTGTAATCCATATGAAACGAATTGCACTTATTTAAAATGATACTTTGCTCAAATGCAAAAATTTATCTTGAATCATAATTTTGTGTGTTCAATTTAGCAAAAAAGCTAAACTTCAAGAAAGTAAGTCTCCACAAATTCCGTAAGCTTTAAGTTTAGAAATTAATTTTTTGATTAAAACAGTGTTAAATGCTTTACTGAAATTAGTATAAATCGTGTCAATAATAAAATTATTTTTGACAGCTTTGGTTCAATCGTTAAAACATACTAATAGCTGCGAGCATATTGTTTTTTACGCAAAACCCCATGTTGAGCTCTAGTAATAAAGGTTTTGCTTTTTGAAAAATTAAAAATTTGATTTTAAATGTAACTCTTATAACTATTGCTGTTAACCAGCTTAATGGAAACTATTTTTTTTATTTTATATTTGTAATAGGACAAACATTTTAAAAGTTTCTTAAATTTTGGAAACTAAAAACACTGAAATTGTTGACTGCGCGGAAAATACTCCAATGAGGAGAAATTTTTTAAGGGAAAGGAGTGGTGAAGTGAGCGATGAAAAGAAGGCAGAATAAAAACAAAGATTTAAAAAACCCAAACTTTTTTGTAAATAAAATAACGTTTAATAGAAACATGTATGGCAGGTGCCTTAAATTGCTTAATTTTCAGCTTTTTCCATAACGTATCTTTTTGTTCTCCCATTAGTTGGCGCCCAAAGTGGTTTTTCAAATTAAATTTATTAATTTTTGTTTTAAAATTAAACCTAAAAAAATCTAGCTAAACAGTGTTGCGCGGTTACTCATGCGAGGGCTATTTACTCACCCTGTTTCTCTTGGGGGTCGCCTGAGTCGGTTGTTTTTTATTCTGCATGTGGTGACAAGCAGTCACGTGCACGCGCGCCTGGGTTTAGTGGGGCAAAATTTTGTTATATAAAAACGGCTCCCGCGGTAAAAGGTCGTTAGGTTTTTATGCTCCAGCTTATCAATCGGCCACGGAAAATATCACAAGAACCAGAAGACCTCGAAACAGGATTATATTCCTAGTTTCCGCCCTAAGTTTATTTATTTTAATTCCAGTTATGTCGCGCCAATATATTTTACCCTGCAATAGGCCCTTAATATTTTACCAGCGGTAATATGGGGATATTTTCTAGGCGACCGGCGATTGGAACGTGGGACTACATTGGAACCTTGAACATCTTTGGAACTGTAACTGAGCATGAGAACTGTCGCAATACCGCGTTTGAACTGAGTTTGGTTTTAAGTTTAGTTTTTGCCAGTTTTTTCCCAAAACTTGTAGGTTAGCGGCGCCAGCTCCCCGGTTTTAGCGTGGTAAACCTTGGGGTTCCCTGTTTAACCGTTCCTTGGTAATGTAGTTTTGTTTAACTAATTTTTGCTCTATTGGCTTAAGCCACCTTTTTTAGTTGTTCGCCCCCTTGTCCCTGCCAAAATGGCTCTAAAGTTTGAAGGTGTTCCACACCCCTTTTCATATTCCTGTCTTAGTGTTAAGTGGCCCTGCTTTTTGCATCCTTTTTTAAACTACTTTTTAGGCTTAAGTTAACATGTGCCGTTTCTTTTGCGTAGGGTGTTTCGGCTATTTGTAAATGTAGTTGCCTAGGTGCATGAGTTCTGTGGCAAATAATAAAAACATACCCATTTTCTCATTAATT
>JASAMX010022172.1:0-10723 GCA_030248175.1 Microlaimidae sp. YZB2_3
CACCGACACTTATTATTATTTTTTAATAAAACTTTGAATTAATTTTGTCATCAGTAATGCAAGAATTAAAAAAAGTACTCTGTTGTTTTCGTCGTTTTCCGCGCGGTTGAAGCAGATGGCGCTGGGAACTGGTTCGGTTTCTGGCACCAATTAAAACCGGTCTTCTGCTTTTTTTGTGCGGTTGGTATGAGGGCTGTTTGTTCTGCTCTGTACAATCCTTATTGTTGCCAAAAGGCTGTTACTGTGTGGTTGGGAGTTTTTATTTGTCTATTTTTTTCAATATTTTATTTTGATCAATAAATCGATAACAATGGCCTAAATGAAAAAAGTGCTTCCTAAGAAAGTTTCGTAATTCCTACTTCTTTCCAATGAGCCAATGTTTATTTTTGATCAATCAGTAACGAATGAGGAATATGGCTTTTAAAGATTAAGCGTTGGAATAATAATAATAATAATAATAATAATAATAATAATAATAATAATAATAATAATAATAATAATAATAATAATAATAATAATAATAATAATAATAATAATAATAATAATAATAATAATAATAATAATAATAATAATAATAATAATAATAATAATAATAATAATAATAATAATAATAATAATAATAATAATAATAATAATAATAATAATAATAGATTTATAATAATAACAATAAGATGGTACTGAATTTCAAAATTTACCTACGTTCTCTAATAATGGTTGGCGCGGCGCCGCGGTGCTAAATCGACCCGTGGCCCTCCCGCGCCATATTATTGCATAGCTAAGACTCTAACTTTTTATATTTAATTTAAAAACTCAATTCATCAATCATATTATAAATAAAAAATGAAGAATGTCGACAAAGTTTTTCACATTGTAATGTTCACGAAAAATACGTTTTCTATTGATAATATTAAAACTGTTAAAACATTATATCTCGGCAACGGATTGATTATAAACATATACTATATAAGGTTATTTCTTTAATTTGCTTTAAAAAAGTGGTAGACTAGCCTTGAAAAATGCTCTAAGAATAGAGAAAGAAAAAGATGCGATTTCTCCCCAGGCGTGTGTTTAGACAGAAAAGATGTGGACTAGTCTGAGATGGACATTATTTCACCATAAGAAATTTTCACCATAAGTCCACATCTTTTCTGTCTAAACACAAGCGCAGGGAGAAATCGCCCTTTTTTGCTCTATTCTTAAAGCATCTTTGAAGGCTAATATATGTTTTTTAAGTGCTTGCTTCATTATTTATATGATAACTTTTTTGATATAAAAAATTATGATGTTGATTTATTTTATTTCAATGTACTTATAAAAAAATTTCCAGATAATTTAGATACCAAAAAGATGTGCACTCAATACTGTAGCTTTAGAATAGTGTATCAATTAGTAAGGTGCATTTTATGCTTATTATACAATAACAGTTAAGCCTACCTATATAAATAAGAAAAATAAAACATACCAGCTGCTTCTACTGTAGATTGCCCTTGTGTTGAATTAGTAAGGTTCACTAAAAAAATAGTCAGCTATTTAATTAAAAATTAGTTTCCAGTAAGCTTTTTTTTGAAAATATTTGTACGCTGTCGAAACACAGCAATGGTTATTTTTGTTAGATAACTCATTTTTGTTGACAAAAAAACAGTTTTGAGCAAATATGACAGTGGTACTTCCACAATTTTTATAGCTATACAATATTTTAGATTTTTGTTGTAAATAAACATTGTATACTTACAAAATGCAGCCGCAAACCTGACTGTATATTACTTTTCAGGAGATTTAACCCTATAAAAAGTTTAGTGAGAGCCTTCACTACATACGTAAGACACATTTTAGATTATGCAAGTGTTACTTGGAATCCGTTTCTTCAACAAGACTTAAGATTAATTGAAAATGTTCAACGTATATTTACAAGAAGAATATTCAAAAATGTAAATTGAAATACAGATCTTATATAAAGATAGACTCAGTTTTTCAAAAAGTTTGAGCAACAAAGAAATATTATAGATTTATCAAAGTGTTACAAAATTTTAAGCAACAAAACAAATCTGGATCAAACTTTTTTTCCAATTTGAATCTAAATCCTACAAGTGGTGATTCGTTTCAACTTAAGGTTTAAAAAAGTAGAATAAATGTACGAAAGTTTTTTTTTGTAATAGAATTGTGGGTAAATGGAATGCACTGTCACAAAAACAAATTTCAGCGGATTTTCTTAGTTCTTTTAAAAAAGTCTGAATTAACTTATCATTAGAATAAATCATAAAAACAAAACATACTATGATTTTTTTAAGATTTATTTTTTTTTGTTTAGTCTTGTTAAATAGGCGCTATAAATATCGCATGTAAAATTGAAACTTGCATAGAAAGTTTTTGTTTAAAAATATTTACTTAGATAATCTTGTTTAATTTTTTCACTATATACTGATGTATGTTACTTTCTCTGAATTTGAATATGGCTCAACTTAGTGCTTATTTTTTAAGGTTTTGAGTCATTTTCTGGATTAAAAATGTTTTTGATCTGCTTGGCGCCCGTGGTCAGTGCGCAATTTTGTATTTTATTTTTGTGATGTTGCGATGTTTTTTTCTGGAATAAAGAATTTGACTTTATTAGTGAAAAATAAAAAAAGCGAAATAAGGTTTCAAGGAATTAATTATTTTTCTCCAATAAATATTGCATTACAAATTACAATTTTTAAATGAAAAAATTTTGTCGAAAAAATTTTTTATTTATATTTACAAGTTTTAATTAAAAAAAATTGGTTTTTGCTTAACGATTACGTTTTATAATCAAGAAAAAAATCGTAATTATTATTATAATTGTTATTATATAAGGTGGAACGATACAGTTGCAAAAATTTCACCAATTTTCGTCAAAACATGTACTCGGGGGTTTTCGGAAGTCCTGATGACGAATCCTACCTACGTTTTTCAATTCGACCCCCCAGGATGCACTAGGGGGTTGCGACCACCCCCCCCCTCTTGGAGGGCATTCTGACTATATACCGGTTTTACCTCAAAACAACCTCTAAACGCGTACTCGGGGTTGAATACAGTATTGAATAATAAACACTTTTTTAATTAAAAAGTTAAAAATAAAAAAAACATTTTTTGACGTTAAAAGTATTGCCTTAGGGGAGTCGAACCTAGAGCTCCGGGAAAACAAGTCCGACGCTCTAACCAATCGGCTACTGTTCCGTTTGAGTTTCTTTCAGAAAAGCTAGTTTTAAAGAAACGTTTCAAAATGTAGTTTCTCGACGTCAAATTAAAAAAATATAAATGAAAGTTTGGTCATTTGATAGGAATTAGTTTGTTCCCAACTTTTAACACTGCAGTTGTACCATAATTTTGAGCCAGTTTTTAAGTTTTTAACGAAATCTCTACTATCACTTCTTTTTATTTTTTATTTTAACAATTTTAAAAATAGAACGAAATTAAAAAACTTTAATAGTAGGGATTTCGCTGAAAATTTTTGTGGGAATGTACATTCGGTGTATCTAAGTTGAGTTAAATTCTTATTACGTAATATTAACTCTGGTTCTGTTAAATTGGAAAAAAAACTGTTTTAAAATGCCTTTTTTCAACGAAGCATATATCGGCGTGAAATGGTTCACCGAAAATGTTAAGGATACTGAACTGACTGGAAAAAATACCCTTTCTTTCAATATACAGTTTGCTTCTGTTTATCACGTATGGCACGAGTTATATACAAAAATCGACAAGGTATCCTGACTATATCGTTCTACCTTAAATTCAATTTTTAAGTTAATCACGTATGGCACGAGTTATATACAAAAATCAACAAGGTATTCTGACTATATCGTTCTACCTTAAATTTAATTTTTAAGTTAATCACGTATGGCACGAGTTATATACAAAAATCGACAAGGTATCCTGACTATATCGTTCTACCTTAAATTTAATTTTTAAGTTAAAAAAAATTGTCATTGATATTTAATTTACATTAAATTCTTTAATTATTTTTATAGAAAAAAATTTCAGGGCATAAATTTTAAGGAAATCGATCAATATTAACAAAGAAATAACAAAATCAAAACTACTCACTCTGAAGATCAGCCCGTTGGTAGGTCCACGGCATGTAATCGACCTGAATTGTGGGTATTTTACTTTGAGTTCCCAAGGATTTTACCAAATCAATAGAAGTCGCCGTTTTGCCGATACCCAATAAAAAATCGGCATTCGTATTGATCATATCGCAAACTGTAAATGCAAATTTTATTATTAATTTATTTTGAGAAGTTTGGTCCATGTAAAATACAAATAATGATTCATTAAAGTTTTTCTTTAAGACAGATTATATTACACAAGGCACTCAGCGTTGACTGCGACTGCGCCAATCTCGCCTGATTTCATAATAATTACGGAGCACATAAAAACACAGAGTTGTTTTGTTTGGATTTCTAATTTCTGTGTCTTTGGTACCAAGACTTCTGTTTTGTTAATGCGCCACAACTCTGGCTGAATTTTATCATAAATTATTTTTTAGGTTAGATTTTTATCTTGGGGGGCACTGGATGTAAATCCGTTCAGTAAGGGATCATTAGGTGCACTGTTAGTCTTCTAAGGTCCCGGCTAGTTGAAGGTTTTTAAATATATTGTTGTTGATGTTTCGCTCGCTTCGTTTTTTCTCGTTTAAGAGTCAGCCATAAAGGCTATCGCTCAATCATTTTTTACTAAATAAAAAGCACATAGGCAATCACTCAAATTTATTTGATACTCTTAGTAGTAGTAAAATAACATAATAATACCGATAACAACAATAATAATAAAAAATAATAATAACAATAATAATAAAATTATAATAATAACAGTTATTAGTATTTATATTGTTATTTTATTTTATACAGTGGATGGTTACCTTTTTATTACTTTTTTAGCGACTTTTTAAAATTTTCTAATCGTTTTTTACCATAGGAAAAGTTTGTCACCAATAATTTATATGAATTAAATAAAATACTTAATGTGTGTTACATAAATTTTGCTTTATAAAGTATTTTTGGAAAACAGCTGGTGTAACATACACACAAAAACACACAAAACGTACGTGCAGTTTTGTCAGCTGCAGTAGTCGGATCTCCCAAGGTTACCAGCTGAAAATCGATCATGTTGGACACTCTGGCTGCTGAAGTGTTCAACCATTCCACATAAGTCATCTGATCTTCACTTCCATCGGATACCACCACTAAAAAATCAATAAATTTTTGACGTCAAGAAATGCGTGGCAGAAAAAATTACGAAAAAATGCAAAAAATAGCTATTTTTGGATTTTTAACAGAAAAACGAGCTTGAATCTGCGATTTCCAGGCTCAGTTTAATCAATTGACCTGCTGCGTTGCAGTTGCACTATTAACACTGGCTTTACTTTACAACTTGTATTTATGAGGCATCGCATTTTTAAAACATGATAACAACGAAAGTTGTTACAAGTCAGTAAACTATTAATAAGTTATTAAATAAAAGTAATTAAAACATTCGATTATTCAATTAATAATTAAAACGCTGATGACTATAATGTTTAGCCCCTTCGCATATTTCATCTTATCTTCACATTCATTGGACACTAATAATTAAAAATCATAAATTATCAAGCCAATCAAGATTTAAAATATAAAAAAATATTCAATTAATTTTTTAAACACTAATGGCTTAAATGTTCAACTTAAACATGTCATTATTGATCTTTTCTTTCATCGCATATTACGATTAATATTAATAAATTATTCACCAACATCAAAATTTTATTTAGCGAATCATTTAATTAATAAATATTTAAAAAAATGTAACGGCTGGAGTTTCAGCCATTTCACAAATGTTAGTTATTCGATTTTTTTTCGCCGCGCACTATATTTAACTCGACAGACACAAAAAAAGTAATTCAGAAACAAAGCAATTGTATGCTAAACTAATCATCAATTTTACTTATCTTTTTTAATTTTTGATTCTTTTCATTTTTTAAAATTTATAAATTGGTTCCTGAAATTTTGCCAATCAAAACTTAATAAAACTTTTTAAATCTTATTAAATTGTTTTGGTGCATTTTAAGTATTTTTCCCCAAGTTCGAATTTTATAAAAATATTTTTAGTAAAAAAAACGCCCAATTTTCCTACTAGCTAAGCTCCATGAAATTACGGTGCAGTACTAATTATTATTATCGTTAAAACATAAATCAAATTTTAGAAAACAAAGCATACTAAGATTATTGTCAATAAACTAAAAATATTTGTATGCACTTTCTGTATATTAAAACAAGTAAATGATATAAACTTACTGGAACAAATTTACTTTTGGCAATTCGCCAAAATTATCAAAAAATTTTTAGTTAAATGCTGAATTTGTTGACAATATGAAAATTTAACAAAATTATTTTATTCAAAATTTTATAGATACAATACAGGTAATACAATTTTATCACTAAATCATATAAGGTTAATAGAGTGAAACAAGATTTTTTAAAATAATTTTTATTTGTTTTAAATTAACCATAAAATACGATTTAAAATATTCATAATTTGCTAAAAAACATCTAGTCCGGAATAAAATAACAAAAGAGGAAAATTTTCGATGGGACGGCACTATCTAATTTTTACATTGTTTTTCACAGTATGCATTTTTAATGATTCTTACCTATGCTGGGATTTACTGGCTTTACCGAATTTGAACCAGCATCTTTGGTCACCACAAATATTATTAAAACGCTATAATACTTTTTGAGAAAATAAAACATTAATATTTTAACCAGAAAAAAATTTTTTTCGCAAAAATACAGTTTTAATACATAAGTGAAGGAAGTTTCAGATTAAAACAATTGTGTATTAAGATTTTACATGATCTGTTTATAAAAAACCATTAGAAAAAATATCAATACACGACAGAAGGATTACATACTAAGGAAAGTTTCGGATAAACATAATTGCGTTTTACAAGCCTTGTCGATATCAATTATATGTTCTACCACTGTTCGATTGCGTATGTATTAAATGGCCGATTATGCCTCTCAGGTGTAAGCGGTTACCAAGGTAGCTTAAGTTGAAAAATTAGTTTGGTTTTTAGCTTTTCTCGGATTGTGAGAAGTTAAGCATGTGTGAAACGATGTAAATCAATTTTCTTAAAATTTTTTCCTTGCATTAACTCATAGTTTCTCGAAAATATTTGTGCATTGGATTCAAGAGATAAAAAATCGATCCTATAACATTTTGCGATTTTATTCAATATTTTGAAAATCAACTTTATAACTAATTTTAAATATTGGAATTAAGAAAATGCATTTTAAATAAGTGCTACATTATTATTTTATAAAAACTAACTCTATAATAAAACTTTTAATAATTTTATGAGATTTTTTAAAAAAATTGCAATTTTCGTTTTTTAAAAATAATGCTCAAATGCCAAAGTGTAATAAAAATGTTTCAATATATATTTTTTTAAATAAAACGACTTCAACACTTTTATTTGAATTACGAATTTTTATTAAAAAATAATAGAAACATATTCTTTGACTTTATATTTTTAAAATTTAAAAAAAGTACAATAAAATTTCTCAAAAAAACAAAAGCAAACTAAAAACGTAAGTCACATCACAATCTTACAGCGCATGCTAATTTTGCACGTAGTTACCACTCCCTTAGAGGAGCGAACTCTTCTATTCTAAACGAATCAATAATCAAGCTTATTGCATAATCAAAATAATTTTTGCAGCGAAAAAGCGATCAAACAAAAAGTTAAGCTTTAAATTTAAAAAAAAATTCAACAAATATTACATGATAACAAATATTAATCAAAATAACTACATTTCACAAATGTATCTTTGTTCGTGTGATTTTTATAATTGACCGATCTCTATTGAATAATGAAATTAACTTTAAAGTAAAAAAATAAATATAAGTTGCAGATAAATATAAATATAAGTGGGCAACAAAATGGCAGTTGCAACTGATCGAGGAAAAGTGTGAAGTTCTTCATGTAGGAATAAAAAATACAAAAAATAATTTTAATTATACTATTGAAAACAAAGTTATTGTAAAATCAAATTTAATTCGTGACTTAGGGGTTTATATTACGCCAAACTTAAAATTTTCACACCAACGTGAAATAAATAGTAATAAAACAATTCAAAAATCAGCGTTAATTTTTAGAACATTTAATTCAAATTCTGTAAAACATTAAACTAAGGCTTTTATCATCCATGTAAGACCTGCACTCGAATATGCCACTGGGATTTGGAATCGTTTTTTACAACGGGATATTATCTTAGTTAAAAAAGTTCAACGCACATTTACAAGAAGATTATTTAAGAGAGGTGAACTAAGATACTTGAATTATGAAAGTAGACTAAATTTTCTCGGTTTGACCAAGGTAAAAGATCGGCGTGAAATTTTGGATTTTTGCGACACTTATAAAATATTGCATAACAAATCTAGTATTAAAGCTGAAGAATTTTTTAATTTAAATCATAATGTTACAAGAGGTCATTCCTTAAAACTTAAGGTTGAAAAATCTCGAATCAATTCTAGAAATTTTTTTTTCAATAATAGAGTGGTTTCCAAACGGAACTCATTATCACAACAGCAAGTTTCATCAAGTTTCACTGTTAAATTTGAAGAAAAGTTTATAATTAGTTCATTTAAGCGTTTAGATTTACTTAGCCTTTGAACCGTTTTCTAGCAAAAAAGTTGACAATAGTTGTTTAAATCGTTTTTACAGTTATATAATCAGTTTGCGAATCTGATTTATAATTTATTATAAAATGTAGAAACGAATTTTAAATTAAAATATTACAAAATTCAATGTTAAAACAGCAAAACTAAAATATCAATTAGTGTTCAAGCGTATTGGTGTTATTCATGTCTTACCCCAATAATTATACTTTCTTTTTTCTATAATATATTTACTTTATAATTCATAATAGCATGAAAATTAAAAAAAATGGAATCAAAAAAACCCTTAAACACTTAAATGGAGATAGGTAAACCCTTAAATTATAATAACGATCTGACTTCCGAAATAGTGATAAACATAATTAATTAATTTTTAAGTAAACTTGTACTTAAACAAAAATTTCCCGTGATATTCACTTTGTTTCGCAATGTTTTACTTTCACTTCATTTCGCAATCAGCACTCTGATTACAACCGAAAAACACGGGAATTAATACATTTACAAAACAACACTTATTACTGTCGTAACCGGGGAAAGGCAATCACGGGAACGGGTTAAGATAATAATATTTAAACCCTTAAATTGTAATTAAAAAAAAATTGTTTATTAGTTTTTTTTCACTCAGGATCTTTTGCTGCATATTACCTTAAAATATGTACGAGAAATCCATCTTTGATACGAAGGTATTAGTGATTACTTGATTACTTTGTTAACTTACCTGTAAAGATTTACAAAACATTACTACAATTAGTAATATATTCGTTAAAATACATTATTTCGTTCTTTATATATACACACACACACACACACACACACACACACACACACACACACACATATATATATATATATATATATATATATATATATATATATATATATATATATATATAAATTATGTGTATGATTTCTTACCTATTTTGAACATGTCTTCCATTTCTGTTTCCGCTTTGACAAAACAGCTGCCATAAACCAGAAGTAAAAAAAAAATTCGAACCCGTTGATACATCTTTGGAATGTTACATTACCTTAACATCTATATGGCTTTGTATTTATTAAAAAATTTTAGATTTACAATAATTTTTATGCAAAAACAATAATAAAACGTATGTTTTTAAAATGCGCCACGTTAAGTTCCCATATAATTACAGTGCGGTGTATACTATAAGTGAAATTGTATTTAGGCGTGACTTATTTTTTGGCTTTAAATCTGAAAATTGCTAACGTGAAATTGAAAACGTGAAACGTTTAACAGTGTATATCATTTCAATTTTACTTAGCCATTGGTCTACCTACGGGCGCTTAGAAAAAACCGTGGGCGTTTATATTAATATCGTAAATGTGCGTTCATGGCAAGTGCTTTCGTATTTTCCCGCCAGAAAAAAAATTTCAAAAAGCGCGGGAAATATTAGTGGCGGCTGGAGACATACGAGTTTCTCCGTTATAATTAAGCTACAGCTTTTGTATACTTCTGTTTTATAAGAAAATAAATAAATAATAAAAATAAAAAAAACCATTTTTTCTGTGTTGTGAAAGTGCGTTTAAAAATTTACATGCGACAAAAGTTTTTTTTATAGGAGCACCGCCTTTATAATAAAAATTTGCATATTAAACTTTATTATAATTTTTTTGATTTATTCAAGGGGGCATAGCGTGATTGGAAATTGGGGAAAATTCGTTCCCGCCAATTTGCTCCCCACATTCTCGCTCCCGGGACATTTTGCTCCTAGACAATTTGCTTTCGGGAAAATTCGCTTCCTGGATAATTCGCTCCCGGGACAATTTGCTCCCCAGGAAAATCAATTTTTTGATAAATCATAGGAGGGACAGTTCGCTCCCCTGGACAATTTGCTTCCTGCCCAATCTCGGCTCCCGAGGAATTTTGTAAACTCAATACTTATCAAACCTACTTAGGACATTTTTCATTAGGACAATTTTCTGGAACAGATTTTACTCCAATATTTCCTAAGCGCAATTCATTCTTAACATATTTCATTCACTTAGGACATTTTTCATTAATACAATATGTAACTGAACGAAGTAATACGCAAAA
>JASAMX010022173.1:0-27563 GCA_030248175.1 Microlaimidae sp. YZB2_3
AATATTCTACTTTGGCTCGGTGTTCCACGTTGGCCCGATAGTCCAGTAGGAGTTTCACGACCTCGTGGCGCCCTTGGAAGCAGGCCAGGGTGAGTGCCGTGTTTCGATTCGTCTCTATTTGGGCGTTGATGTCTGAGCCCCGTTCCAGCAGCAGCTTCACCGCTTGCGTGTGCCCGTTCATTGCCGCCAGCATCAGAGGGGAAATTCCTGCACAATAAAAAAATTGTTTTGAAACTTTGTAACCACTCACGTTGTAAAAATATGACGCCTTAATAAGAGTTCCAATGTAAAGCTGTCGAGCGATGGTGTAATTCAGAACGTCAGTCAATTAGCCGTATTCATAATATGGCGAGCTTTCGCCGGCGTGTGTCATGTACATCAGATCTCTAGACAATGGACGTGCAAGCTTGCTTTTGTTAAACGCAGGTCCAAGATAATTGAAACTGAAAATTTCTATAAAACTTAACCCGTTTTACAAGTAAATTGAAATTCATTAACAGAATTTAATCTATATTTTGAGTTGTAAGCAGTACCAGACCTGTGCAAGCCGCCTCCCCGGTAGTTTATTGGGGGGCACGGCCAAAACGGGGGGGGGCACGGGGGGCAATTTTTTTGAAACGGAGGGGGCAAGCAGGGGGAAAAGAAAAAAAAGAGAAAAAAAGGGAAAAACAGAGAAAAAAAGAAGGGCAAAGGGAAAAAAGGGACAAAAAAGCGAAAATAAGGTAAAAATAGGTCTAAAATGGCTTAAAATACATTGAAATAGGCTAAAAACTGCAAAAAATTCGCGATGATGGCGTCATCATAGGTTAAAAATGACGTCATAATTTTAGGGTACTTTTTTATTTTTTGGCGGGGAGGGGCAATAAAACGGGGGGGGGGGGCAAATC
Source organism: Microlaimidae sp. YZB2_3 (assembly GCA_030248175.1). Taxonomy (NCBI): domain Eukaryota; kingdom Metazoa; phylum Nematoda; class Chromadorea; order Desmodorida; family Microlaimidae; species Microlaimidae sp. YZB2_3. The sequence continues at coordinate 888 of JASAMX010022173.1, forward strand.
CTCCAATAAAACGGGGGGGGGCATTTCCAGACCGTGCACAGGTCTGCAGTACAAGCTGTTTTGTTTATGTTTTTGAACAAAAAGTCAAAGACCACCCAGTCTATTCTCATGAAGATGAGCATGACACGGCGGCGGGAGGTCGCCGGTTTTACGAATACGGCTGAAAGAGGTACTAAGGCCAGAGATTACAGGTCAAGTCCTGTATCGTTCATTTTTCAGCCAAAAAGCTAAAAATAGAAAATTGGTTCGTATTTTTTCTTTTAAAAACCTGATTATAATCAACCTTATATTTCTGGAGGTCACAACTAAAACAAAAACAAATAAAGCGAGTTTTCAAATAAGAAAAAACAAATAAAGCTGGTTTTTAAATAAGAAACAAGATTTTAACATGAAAAATACACAATTTACATTCTCGCACGATAACAAATCATTTTGTAATACGAATTATATATATACACCAAGAAAAGTGGTTCTGTTTAATGCGTTATTAAAAGATTCTAAAAAAGATATACCCAATTTGGAACCGGTTCGACTGTTTATCTCGGCCCCACTGTTGAGCAGGAGGTGAATAATATCCACGTAGCCACCGGAAGCAGCCAAACTGAGTGGTGTGTAATCGCTCACATTCCTGAATAATATGCAAAACTTTTTGAGTTAAAAAAACACAATTATAATAATACATAATACAAAATTAAAATAATAAATAAATAAAATTTCGAAACTCTAAGGTAGGCAACCTCTTGAAGTTTCAATAAGACCCGACACAATATTAACAATTTGGGGTACATCGTACCCTAGACAGTTTATCGTCGTTTCGTTACTAAGGCAAAATGAGCCACAAGTCGTATAAAATACATGCGACTGACTGTGAGTCATTTTAATTTTGAATCAGGGAGGTATTAACTACAGAATGAGTCACATTTACCATTTACGTGTATTTTATAACAGTGGCTCATTTTGCCGTAGTAAAGAAAGACGATATAACACTTTCCTAAATTAGGGGAGCACTAAACAAAAAATCAGGTTTTGAGGATATTTTCTCCAAAGAAATCACACTTCGGATGTATACCCGAAGTACCCCACCGCCTCAAAATGTTTTGCAGCATAAAAATTTAAATTATTTAACATAATCTAAAATTTTATGTGCCGATTTCGCTTATCAAAGCAACAATCGTCACGTGAGTCCTAAATGAAGATCTGGACAAATTTAGGGATACGCCAGATATCCCCTAAAATTTGGGGGGTCTCAATAGTAAAAACGCTAAAAATGGGGTATTTTGGGTATACCACAAAAACTATTTTTAAGACACTTACCCCCAAATTTGGGGGTCGAGTATACCCTCCGCGGTTTTAAAAACCTCGGAAAGTCTAGTCTAGTCTATCATCTTTTTTAATCGAAATCCTATGGGAGATTTCCATCAGTATCTCTATGGAAAAATTTCCAACAGTACCCTTATGGGAAATTTCCAATTGTATCCCCATGGAAGATTTCAAACCACATATATCCCCGTCGCAGCTGTCTCAGATCGGATTGCATCAATCTGAAAACAACCATCAAAGCCGACAAAAGACAGTCACTAACCGGTGTTCCTTGTTAGCTCCGCGTTTGAGCAGTATCTCCACCACGTCCTTCCGACCCCCGGAGCAGCCGAGACTTAGGGCCGTGTCCTTGGTACGCTCCGATTGGGCCTCGAGGCAGGCCCCGTTGTCCAGCAAAATGTCCACCACTCCCGCGTGCCCTAAAAAACAGCATTGCATTTTGCAATTAACAGAATCAACCCGACTGGGACTCTTTATTTTAGAAATTGTCCGCAGTTCCAATAATATAACATTTTTATTCGAGAATAAATAATTCTAAAAAAATTACCAGCTGTGGCGGCCAAAATGAGTGCGGTGAATCCTTTTTTGTCTTTGTGTTCCAGGTCTGCTCCCCGATCTAACAGCAGTTGAACCAGCTCTTCGTGACCACCCGCGCTAAAATACAATAAATTCATAAAAATTTTTATTTCATATTTGTATATTTTAAAATTTTTGTTGTTTGTATTGATTCAAAATTTAGACTGGAGAGTTTTTTTGTTTATTTTTTAAATCAAAATATTATCATGATAAACTTTAGGAAATATTATCATGATAAATTTTTTGTTGATTTTAATATTTCACTTTTAAGTTTGAGGAAGACAACGTTTTCTTGATTTTGTAACAGTTGCTACGAAAGTACAGCTAATTTTAAAATTTAAGGTTTCGCAAGTCGCTAAAAACATATTTTTAAGGTTTCGCTTAAGTAATTTAGGGAACACAAAGTTTTAAGTTTATGCTACGGTTAATTAATAAAGCTATGAGAATAAAGCTAGCGCTTAATAAAAAAAATTCAGTTCAACAGTAATGTGCAAGGAGCTCTGTCCCCTCACAAGGAACTTCGACTTTCATTAAATCCAAAATATCCCTGACAAACCTTCTATACATCTTCTTCCTTCTGGTACCAGGCAGTGCGAAAGTAAGAAACGATTGGAAGCGTTGCCCTTTTTGCCACGGGGAAGCAATACATACAAACAAACGAACAAACAAAAAACAATTGAACAAACAAAAAACAAACGAACAAACAAACAAAAAACGAAGAAACCTGGCCAGGGTGAGTGCAGTGTCGTGGTTGCTCTCCGTGTGGGTGTTGAGGTCGACGTGGGCAGAAGGCGGAACGGCGCTGGGTTCCGAGGCCGCAGCTATCGGCTGTTTCGTCACCGGCTGCAAAGCATTTTTCTTCTCTTCCTGTTGTAATGTACCCCCGCTCGGCACTTGAGGATGATGGACTGAAAAACCATTTTATACATTAAATAATGTGCTCTTGTACAAGCGAAAACAATCACTTATTTTATATTTCCAATCATAGGTGGACCATGCCGTGAGCAGGGAATTATACCTCCAAAATCCCCCTTTTCTAAAATTTTATAGTGCTCCGACCACCCCCAAAAATTTTACTACTGTTTGAGTTTGGTGGAATATTTGGACGATACCCCCAAAATTTTTTATGATATACTTCCTCCCCCGAAATTTGGGAGACTGTCTACTTATCTCAGTTTTAGCTAGGGAAACTTAGGAACAGGACTCACGAAAGTTTGGGGCTGGCGATAGTTTTGAAGTTTTAAAAGGAAAGATAAGCGGATACAAAGCTATATTATAAGAATTTTTTAGCACAAAAACATATAATCTTTTATGTAAACATGTTAAGGTACATTTTTATGCATCAGACATTAGCATAGCGCCCCAAAAAAATTTTGCACTTCGCGTAAAGTGTTTTACCCAAAGTATGTTCATTATAGTGAAGCGCGAAGGATAGGCAAACGAAAGACCCTTGAAAACAAATAAATTTTTTGCTTAGAGTTGAACGCCATTCCAGGACTGGTACTCACCAACATTTGCCGTCCGTATTTTTGAAAACCTAAAAAAAATAAAATTCGATAAATCCCGAATAATTCGAAAACCAATGCAATTTGATAAAAAAAAAGAAAACTGATAAAGCAAAAAAAAAACGTTATATAAATTTCGCAAAAACAAAAATTAATAATGGTTTAAAATGACAAAAGATTTTTAACTCTACCGTATTTTGGTGCAAAAATAACTAAACACCAAACACCAAAATTAGGTATTCAGCACAAATGTACTAAACACGTCACTGAAATGCACTTAGTTTGTGAAACACATTAAGAAATATTAGTAAAAACTTGTTTAGTAGTCATTTTAAGGATAAAAATTTAAATTTTGCGCTTTGAATAGCGGTCAAAGTACTGTTAAAATTTGGTGTTTGGTTATTTTCGCCTCAAAATATAGTAGATTTAAGAAGTTCTTGTCATTTGAAACTATTAAATACATTTTATTTTTTACGCAATTTGTATAAAGCTTTCTTCGCTCTATCAGGTTTTATATTTTTATTTAACAAAATACATTGGTTTTTCGATTTATTCGAGATTTATCCAATTTTATTTTTTAGTTTTTCGAAAATCCGGACGGCAAATGTTGGTGAGTATCAGCCCAGGGTGGGAGCGTGTTACGCCCAAGATAACTCATCAAACAATCTCACAAAAATTAACATAATATAATAATAATAATAGTAATAAGAAACAAATTAAACAGAGAATAAAATTGATTATAATTAAAAAATTTTAAACCAATTGATTTTTTTTTAAATTTAGGGTGTACATAATAGATCCAAAAACATAGGTGGGCCGCCTCTAGGATTTTAGGCGTGGGTGTGGGGTATACTCGACTCCGGAAATTTGGGGGGTGGGGGTGAAAATTGCTTGGGGGTTATTTCAAATACCCCATGTTTAGCGTTTTTACTGCTGGGAACCTCTTAACTGTAGGGGGACCGGGGTACCCCTAAATTTGAGGGGGGGGATGTCGGCAGTAATGGGGATTTTTTTGGGCGGGGCGGGGGTATGACACCTCCATCCCTAACTACCCCCTTGCCTGCCCATCTATGACCAAAAGTATAGTAAAGCGCAAGGGATAAGCAAGGCGAGAGAACTACTTAAAAGGAAAATGACTAAATTTACTGCTTTACCTGCCTGAGATAATTCCTTAAACAATCTACTAGCACTGACATAAAATAATTATTAATAAATAATAAGACTCGCTCAAACTGACCAGTGGTTGGCGTTGCATAAATGGGCTCAGGCAGGGTTCCGGCCAGGACAGAGGACCGGCCCGGTCCGGCGCTCTGAGCTTGGAAGGGCTGGGCCGGCGGAGGAGGCGGCGGGAGTTGGAAGTTGAAGGCCGCCGGCGCCGCGCCGGATGGAAAGACCATTTGCTGTTCCGTCCCCATTTTCTCCTGAAATATAATCAACGAATTAGATTTCTGTCGCCGTGATGTTTTAGAAGTCGGAACGGAAGACCTTGAAATAAACAACGAATCATTTTAGAGACCCGTTGTAGTGATGTTATCGGAACACAAAGTTTTACAAAACGCAAAATGTAGCAGTAGGAACAACAAACGCAAAATCAGCCAAAATTCGTACAAAATAATACGACCACAAGTGGGCAGAGGGAAGGTTTGGGGGATTATCCCCACAATACAGGATTACTGTCGACAACCACCCTAAACTTTAGGGGTACTCATAGGTGAGCACGGTCCCGGAAGCTAGGGATGGGGTGGTTACCTGGGGTATATCACATCTTGAATTCTAAGAGGGTGGTCCCATGGGGGTACGGACGAAACCCTCTAGCTTTTTTTTGGGGGGGGGTCTACCCGGGGTGCAAAATTTTGAAATCTATAGGAGGTCATGTGGGATCTGGTGTCCGGTGCAAAATAGTTTTAAACCATAATAAATTTAATAATATTGTTGTTTTTTTAGGATAATAGTACAGTTTATTAATTAATAAAAAGCGATATTCTAGTCTAAAAAGGGTGTAATGAGTCACGGTCATGGGCGTAGCCAGCGAGAGTCTAGGGGGTCTAGACCCCTCTTTTGGGTCGGCAAAGGGAAAAATTTGAGGTTAGACACCCACTTTTGGGTCGCCAAGGATAAAAATTTGGGGGTCTAGAAGGGCCATTTTTTAAAATTTTTCTCGCGCTTCGCTCCGCTCAGCGCTCGATTAATTATATAGTCTCCACTTCCAAATTTGTGTTAGTTTGTTTTGTAATGTTGGTATGACCACGCTGGATCCGCCCCATTCTTAATATTTTAATTGGTCTTCACTTCAAAATTTGTGTTACTCTGTTTTGTAATCTTGATACGACCACGATAGACCCCCTCTTAAGATTGTTATATAGTGGGATTAAAAATTCAAAGGTTAGGAGAAGTAATTTTAAAAACATTTTCTTAAACTTTGCATTGCTCAGCTGTAATTCAATGTTTTCTTTTTTCAGTTGTTAGGGTTTTGAAAATTGAAAATTTCTAGGTATAAAATTGTTTGTAAACATTTTTTTCTTGGTTTTATTCACTTTTTTTATTGAATAATAGGAAAATAATTAAGTATGTGACATAAACAAGGTAATAAACACTCCGCGCGAAGCGCGGAAAATTTTTATTAGCCCTTTTATAACGTTTAGGATTTGGAGCCCCCTTTCGGAAATTATGTTCAGGATTGGACCCCCCCTTTTCCGAAATCCTGGCTACGCCCATGGTCACGGTCACGTGCGTTTTAGGATATATGTGGCTTATTTTGCTGTAGTGACAACGATATAAGCTATTCATTCATATACCTGAATTTGCTGAAGTGTGAGGGTGGTTTGCGTTCCGGCATCAGCAGCCAAATACCTTCCCATTTCTCCATCCTTCTTCGTCGTTTGTTCAGCCTAAAGTTATTAGTGAAATATAAACTACTGCCAATGGTATCTTTAAAATTTTAAATAGGCTAAAGTGGGGGTAGGGGGGTTGGGTTACCTAACTCTAACACCCTTTGGAGTGAAATTTGGAAAAAAAAACCCATGCACAAAATTAAAAAATAAAATAAAAATGCAAATTCTAAATCTCTCTAAATTTGTTTTGTATCTAAAAAGGTGTTTTAGTAAGGAAAAAACACTCAAAAATACCATTCTCTTCTCGAATTTCAACACAACCCTTAAACTTCAGTTCTTCAAACCCGGAATGGGTTGGACCTGGACGAACTTCACCTTTTACACGTTAAAAATATCTCAAGATAACTTCAACTTTCAAACTTTCGAAGGTTTAGGGTTGCGACGAAAATTAAAGAAAAGAAGCACTAATTCGAATCTAAAAGTCTTCTTAAAAAATTATTAAGACAAGAAAAAATTTTCAGGTGAACGCATCTCGCCAACGATCGATAATTGTAATAAAGAATAAGCAACATTAAAATATACATTAACGTACCGTTTGCGAAACATTCTCACTTGAAAATTGTTTTAAGTCCTCAGGATTTTTTATAAAAGTCTTCACTTTTTACTTTACCTGTAGGTGTTTCAAGTCCTTCATGGCCGCTTCCAAGTTGGCTTTGAGGGAGACGGGAGCTGAGGCCGGCCCGGCCTGGGTCTGACCCGGCCCGACCTGCTGGTTCTGTGGGGTCGGTGGCGGTGCCTTCCGCTTCGTCCCCCCTCCCCCGCTACCGCTTTGGGCGGCGGACTGGGCGGCCACCGCAGCCGCGGGGGAGGAGCTTTGCTGCTGCGCGTTATTTCCCGTCGGGACCGGCGGGACTCCGCCCGGCAGCGGAGAGGTCCCTTTGGTGGAGGGGAACATGTGCACGAACTGCTGTTTTAAGATTTCGTTCAATTGATTCAATTCAGCTGGCGCCAGTTTGTCGCCGGCTTGTTTCATCAAAGCTCTTTGCGCCTAAAATTAGAATACAAATAACATTTAAACGCAATACCCTAAATCCGGAGAGGGTCTGGTGCTAGAAGAAAAATACTTTTAAACTATCATAGGTTTAATAAATTGTTCTTTTTATAGGATAATACTACATTTTATTGTATAAAATGACCTGTTCCGGTTCATCAGGTATAAAAAAAATATAAAGTACATTGTTTAATTTTTTGGAAGAAAATTCAACATCAAACTTGTACCGTACGTAAAATTTTTCGACAGGAGGGAGTCAGATTTAAAATTCTAGAAGGGGGTCAAAGTAAAAAAATTGGAGGACGGAGGGTGGCTTTCTAGATTTGTTCCACCAAAGGAGTGAGCCAAAATTTATAATAGTAGCGGGGGAAGAGGTATGGACCGTGGACCCTTCCATACTCCCCCCAAAAAACATCACCGATAAAATTTTTTTAAAACACGGCGGAAAAACGCAAATAGGTCACCTGCAAAAGTAGCCACTCCTTCTGCTCCGGCACCGGTATGTTGAGTCCTGGCAGTGGCGGGAACAAACCCCCCACTGGGGGAGCTGCCCCCGCCGCCGGCTGGCTCTCTGCCGCAGAAACGGCGGGGGGTGCCTGTCCGGTTCCGGCGGCCTGCTGGTGGGCCGTCTGGACGGAGGACTGCTTCAGGGCCTCCAGAAACCCCGGGTCCAGGGTCAAGTTGAAGGCGGAAGGGACGGGCTGGGCCGCCACGCTCGGCGTTTGCGTCGTTTCTTCCCGCTGGTTACAGCCGTCTGACACGCTCGAGGTCAGTACTTCGCCGGTATGCTGGAATTACAATAATACATTTAATTGACTGCATTATTAGTATTTTAAACAGGTTATATAATAGCTTTTAATTTAGTTTATAATTTCAAGGTGTAATTTAAACTAAACTAATTTTATATTAAACAATGGATTGTGGAAATTAATCACTATCTTGATTATTAATAGTCTCTTTTTGTTTCATGTTCCGAAGCTTTAAAACAGAGGGATTCCCAATAAAGAACAACCTTTCAAATGGGAAATTTTAAGATTATTTAAACTTAAAAAAATTATGTTGTAAATTATGTTGCTATGCCAGAGCTCCATGTTTTGCCATGTCAATCCATGTTTTATTATAGTTAATTCGCTTCCTTTTAATCAGTTTTATTAAGCTCTAAAAAAATTCAGTACCACAAAATATTTTTTAGCATTAGGAAAACTAACTTAAAATCGGCTATCTTTAATTTCGGCCGGTGGCTGTTTTTTTTTGCCAAGCGCAAAATTACGAAAGGAACTGCGTATGGCTAGAGAAATCTCATAACGAGATGGTATCCGGCTTTTTTTTGCGCAAAGCAATTAATTTATCACTATACTCAATTTTCACGTTGAAAAAGGTGGGAAAATAGAAAAAATCCTTCGTTTAGGGTAACTGACTTAAATTCTGCCATCGGCTTCTTTTATTTTTTCTATGCGCAAAGTTATAAAATGAAATGCGTATGGCAAGATAGATGACATAACGCTCCATCCAGCCATACTTAGTTTATTCCATAACTTTGCGCATATCAAAAAAATAACAGCAGCCGGTGGCCGAAACGAAAGCTGGCCGAATTTAAGTCAGAGTTACCCTACGAACCTTTACGTGTGCTGCGAGCTGCTGGAGGGTGGGCGGAGCGCTAGAGCTAAAGATCGGCAGCTGGATCCCCGGCCAGTCCAGGAGCAATTGGACGATGTTGGTGTGTCCGCCTTTCGCCGCCTCTATGATACACGTCGAGCTGTCCTGAATATAGATACTATTATTATTATTATTTCAACACACTACACTGTTATAAACGGTCACCCGGTACAAAAACCCCATGACGAATTTCCCATAGGCCAAAATCTCTACAAACAGTACAATTTCCTCATAAAATAGTGTCAATTCTCCATAAATATGAGTTTGAAATATTTGCTTTAAATGTTGACACATATAAAATACAAATAAAATTTATTATGATAAAATTTAGCTTGATTTTAAAGCTTTGCTAAGGTTCAGTAACAAATTAAAACATTGTATGTTTTTATAATTAAAATCAAGTTTTTTAAAACAAATTTTTATTTGCAAACGCATTAGGATTTAATCATAGGTGGGCAGGGGGAGTTGGGGGGTTATACCCCCTAAAAATCCCGACTATAGCCGACACCCCCCTTAAATTTGGGGGTACCCCGGACACCCAAAACTCCCCCTCCTAAAATTTGGGGCCCCAGTACTAAAAACGCTAAAAATAGGATATTTGAGGTATACCCAAAAAAAAATTTTGGGACACCCCCGCCTCAAATTTGGGGGGTGTGGTATACCCCCCAAAAAAAATTCCGGGAGGCTGCCCACCTACGGATTTAATACACCTAATCACAGGGAAGGGCCGGGGGGGGGGGGAACCCAGGGGGGGAAAAAAAAAAAAACAAACCCCTTTAGGAGAAAAAAAAAACCAAACCCCCTCCCAAGGACTTCCCCCAGGGCCCCCCCCCCCCCCCCCCCCCGGGGACCCCCCCCCAAGGCCCCCCCCCACCTTAATTACACGTCACTTCTTATCATAATTAATTATAATTCAATTATAATATAATAATAAACATAAAATAAAGTAAAAAACTAGTATATATCAGTAAAGCCTCTGGGTTATTTTAATCGGTCTAAAAGTTTGCTTGAGCGTTTGATTAGCTTCATTTATAGGTACTCTACTAAAAAATTTAAAAAAAACAAAACAATTAGGTACATAGGTGAATTGGCATAATAAAGTTTATTTATAAAAAAACATTAAATTCTTAATAAAAAACTTTAAAAAACCTTTGCTAAAAAGTTTGGGGTTTGGTTAAACCACACACCAAACTTTTCACTACTTTTTTAAGCGCTAAACTCGTCAAAAACGGGACGCGAAGATTGGAAAAAGGGCGTCTTACCTTGAGTTTGTGGTTGGGATTGGCGCCCTGTCGGAGGCAGTACTCCACCACTTCGAAATGCCCGTTCATGCACGCCAGACTGAGGGCCGTGTGGTCGTTGGCCAGGGTCGTCCGCTCCAGTTGGGCCCCCCGGCTCACCAGGAATTGGACGGTGGCGAGATTTCCCGCCTTCGCCGCCTTCATCAAAGGCGTACGACCGCCTTCCGACTCCTGATCCTAAACAATAAGTCAGACTCGTCATCAAATATTTTATAAATGTAACTCTTTTCAAAGGCGTCAGACCGCTTTCTGACTCTTGAACTTAAACAACGCATATACAGAATGAAAGAATGGTTATTAAATATTTGTAACTGTGACTCTTTTTTAAAGCGCCCGACCGCCTTCTGTCTCCTGATCCTAAATAACGCATACAGCACTGTCAGGTGTGTCATAGGTGCCTAAGAGAGAAGGGGAATTAATTATTTTTTAAAATTTGAAACTTTTAATTTTGAAATTATAAAGCAGGGGGAATCTATACCGGTAAAATCTTTTCTCCGAGGAAAGAAGTTGCTGAAAGGGGGAAAGATTACCGGTATATTCTTACCGGGAGAAAGAATATACCGGAATATTTTTTCCAGGGAGGGTTTTATTTTAGGGGGAGATTGAAAAACTTTTTGAAAAGAGAAGCCGTATGGCAAAAGGGATTTTATAAGTTAAAAATGAAAGAACGCGAAAAAATTTGCTGTTTCAAGCTTTTTGACAAACATATACGTGGGTGATATAGGATTTAAAACAGCTACTTATAGGGTGCTTTAAAAGACTGTCGTGATGGAGTTACACCGCTATCTCGTCTTTATAGGGCGTCATCTTTCTGAAACATCAAGACAACGTAAAACAAAGTATCTTACCACTTCGGCCCCTGCGTCTACCAGTGCGGCGCAAACCTCTGTGTGCCCATTCTCCGCCGCGTACGTCAGCGCCGTGTCCCCTTGGGCAGTGGCTGTGTCGATCTACAAAATAAATAATTTTATTATTAAAATTTAACTATTAGTTAGTAATTTTAAATTATCATTATTGATTTTTTTTTTCTTAAAAGTTTTTATTTTGAGACCTTACTTCTGTCTGGAACTCTAAAATTGACCCCATTTTCATTTTACAGTCAAAAACACGATTTTTAAAATTAAAAAAACACTATTTTTGAACGTTTTATGTTGTTAAATAACATTATTTTAGTCCATAAAATTCAAGTCCCAAAAGACTTAAATAATAGTTTTTATTTTGAGACCTTAGTTCTGTCTAAAACTCTAAAATCGATCCCATTTTAAATTTACAGTCAAAAACACAATTTTTTAAAATTAAAAAACACACTATTTTTGTACGTTTTATGTAGTTAAATAACATTATTTTAGTCCATAAAATTCAAGTCCCAAAAAACTAAAATAACAATTGAAAATAAGTTTTTTAAAACAAGTTTCTAAAAACAACCTTCCTTTCAGTTTTTTCAGCCGGACTCATTCAAAAACTTACAGGGTACGTTATCGATTAGCTTCCGATACGGAAACTGACCCCAACAATTTTTGCTTACCTATGAACTAAAGTGAGCAGCTAACCCCAATCAGTTCTTACCGTTTTTTAATACATTAAATTCAAATATTAGACTTTTTTTGAGCAAAATTTCTAATGTAGGGTAACTGATTTAAGTTCGGCCATAGGTTGTTATTTTTTGCCATACACGTACATCAAATGAACTGCGTATAGTTGACGATCTATCGAGCCAGACGCAGTTCATTTTGCGCAAGGCTAAAATAACAGCCGGTGGCCGAACTTAAATCAGTTACCCTACGACCTAGTTTATTATATTACGCGAAAGCTGATTCCATTTCAACTTCAACTCATTACTTACTGTTATCTCGGCGTCTTCTTGAGCAAGGATGGCTTTGATGAGCGTCTTTACGGCTTCCAAATGACCCTCCTGGGCCGCTTCCATTAGGGGGGTGTTGGCTCCGAGGTCCAAGTCCGCTCCCCGGTCAATCAGCAGTTGTATCACGTCTCTGAAAAAACAGGAAACCAAATTAACAAAAAAATAGAAACAAATATTAGCAACAAAAACTGTCTATTTTTAAGCTTATTTTTTTATAGTTTAATTAGGTCGCTTGTAGTTTACTAAACTCATCTGACTGTCCAAAAATACTCAAAACTTTCTTTTTTAATGTTAACAGGGATTGTCAGCCGTTTTTGAGAGTTAGTGGTAAGTACTAAAACATGTAAAACTCCCTTTCGCGCCGGCGTGATGAAAAACTGAGCTCAGCCTTAAAGAACATTAACTAATATTGTTATATTATACTCATTTGAATTTAATTATGGGCACGGGGAAAGAAGGAAGGAGGTTAATCAATTAACCCCAGACCTGTGCACAGTCTCAAAATACCCCCCGCTTCATTGGAGGATTTGTACCCCCCGCCCAAAAATGAAAAGTATCCAAAAAACATGGCGCCATTTTTTACCTATTATGACGCCATCATCGCGAAATTTTTTGCAGTTTTTAGCCTATTTTAATGCATTTTCAGCCATTTTAAACCTATTTTTACTTAAAGTTCGATTTCGCTTATTTTGTCCTTTTTTTCTTTTTTCCTTCTTTTGTCTCCTTTTTTCTTTTTTTTCTTTCTCCCCCTGCTTGGCCCCCGTTTTAAAAAAGTTGCCCCCCTATTTTGGAATTTCCCCCCAATAAAACCCCCGAGGGGAGTGGTTCAGTGCACAGGTCGTCTGTAACCCCACCCCAAATTCTGGTAAAAGGGTTTTAATTCTTTGTCTCCTCCACACAAATTGCAGCTCAGCTACGGGGTCTTCGCATTACTTGTTATTTGTTCAAAAAATAGCACATAAAACAGAATTGTAAACGGGTGTGCTCCGGAGCTCCGTTATAAATTCCCAATATTAATATACTTACTTAAATCCCCCGCAGGAAGATAGCGTGAGGGCGGTCTCTCCGGTCTCCTCCGTCTGGGCGTTGACCTCCGCCCCCCTTTCCAACAGGAGCTCCACCACGTCCTCGTGACCCTCCCGCGCGGCCTCCATGAGGGCCGTGTACCCCTCGTCATTCGGATCTTCCAGCTGCGCCCCCCGATCCAACAGCAACCGCACCTAAAAAACCTCATATTAATACCAGTAAAATCTTTTAAAACCGGTTATACCTTCCAAAAAGTTTAAACCTGCTGAAACACCACTCTAAAATTTAGGGAAGGGGCTTCCAAAATTAAAAATGCACAAGGGTATTTCGCGGTTTGCTACAAATATTTTTTGGACAGCCTTCTCTTCATAAACTTTAAGTGTCGGGTATACAGACAAATTCCGGGAGGCTGCCCACCTGTGGTCAAATTTGTGCGCGGTACAGCGATCACCCCCCTACCTTCTCACCGTCCGCTTTATTAGTGGCTGTGCCCCAAATTTTTATACGTATTTGCTCTTTTTTTTCGAAACATGATTTTATAAATTAACCAACCCCCGTGCTTTTCTTCCTAACGAAATTTCCTTTCCCTCAGAAGTTTTTTGTGATAGACATTGCAAAGGTCTAAATGTAATTTATATTATTTTACAACTTGTAATTTATATTATATTATTTTTAATTTAACTGCATTATAGACGCAAAAAATTGAATTCACAACTTTAACTAATTTTCATTACATTTCTAATAATACAGATTATTTTTTTAACTTCAAAACAACCCTTTCACAAATAAAATTTCTATATCAGCCACAACACAACGAACTACGTGCTTGGAAATATCAGGCTGTAATTTTAAAGTAGTGTAGCCTTCTAATCAATAAAAAGCCAAATATTCAAATTGAAATAGACTGGTTTTTTTTTAAAAAAAGTAAGATTCGTCAAAATTCCTTATTTAACGCGCCGCTCTGGTTTCCACAGCAACCACACAAAAAAATTTTCTTGCTTGCAACCAATTTTTACAACAATTTGTAACAAACAACAATCAATACAGCGGGTACCTTTACGAGTAGAGCGAAATAAGAATCAGCCATAATCTTGATTTTTTTAAAATAATTAGAAAATAAATCACCAGGTCTAGGTGGCCACCGCAAGCGGCCAAGGTGAGCGGTGACTCGAAACTTTCGCTGGCCAAATTCACAGGGGCTCCGTGGTCCAGCAGCAGCCGAGAAACCTGTAGATGACCGTCCATTGACGCTGAAAAAACAATTATACTGATATAATTATAATAAATTTTAATAAAATAATAATTATTATACTATGTTTTTATTTTGTAAAAACAAAATTTCTGCACGGTGAAAATACCAAATGGTCAAAATAAGGGGTCGGGGGGGGAGCGTTTTAAAATCGTTAAAAATACTTTAAAATTGTTGACAAAACTGCTTTTAATGGTAAGTGAATGAAGACAAAAATAAGACTTTTGAAGAAACATTTATTACATTTTATCTGTTAAATTTACCAAAAAAGAGAAAATTTTGAAATTTTTGGAGTTGTTAGGGGAGTTGTCGGTATAGAGGGTACGCCAAAAATAAGCAAATTATATAGAGGGATAGCCGCTCTCACTCGGGCGCCTATCATACATGGGCACGGGGGGGGGGGTTTGGGGGGGTTAACCCCCCAAATTCTGAGAAGGGGGTTTAACCCCCCCCCTCAGAAGTGGGGGGGAGAAAAAGTTAACCCCCCATTTTGGAAAAATCAAGAAAAAAAGTCTTCAAAATGACTTTTAACTGCTCCCAAACTTAAGTTTTGAGGTCAAAATGAATGTTTTGAGCAATAAAAAACTCAAAAATGCTATAAAAAGGGCTTTTGACCTAAAATTAGCGTTTTTTACCCATTTTCCCTTCAAATTCGAAAAACGATATGGGTAAAATGCACTCCAGAAAAAAAAAACGATATGGGTATTTTGCGTTTCTCGGATTTTAACCCCCCCTCCCTAATTTGGGTTTTAATCCCCCCCCTCACTCCGGACCAACTTGCCCATGTATGGCGCCGGTGGGTTTTGCTTCCCATTTAAGCTTTATGTAAAAACTTAAGAGCCAATCCTGTGCTCAGAAAATAAAAATTTTCCACTTATCATTATACAATTTTGATTTTACAGAAAAATACTTTTTTCTGCTTCCCATTTAAGCTTTATGTAAAAACTTAAGAGCCAATCCTGTGCTCAGAAAATAAAAATTTTCCACCTATCATTATACAATTTTGATTTTACAGAAAAATACTTTTTTCTGCAGCAAGGTGTTAGCTATTGCTTAGAATCTAAATTTTAGGCGGAAGGGGAAAAGAGTACCACCTGTGGACGTTTATTGATTACGAAGCCGAGTAAGGAATAAAGTTTTTGACAGAAAGAATGCGAAACAATTAGCTAATTTCAGCTGTTTGAATTTAAAATGAACGATAAAAGATTAATAACATTCTACTGTGTGTTTCTGAAACATCAATACAGCGAGAATTATTACAAAGTTTTTCTACTCACTCCCCTCAACGTTATGATTCAATTTAAAGCACTCTTTGCCTTGTCCTACCTTCCATCAGGGCTGTGTGAAGCTCCTCCTGGCGTTTTTCCGCCTTAGGTGCGGCGGATAGAAGAAAACGGACCATTTCCAGATGGCCTTTGTAACTGGCCAGGGTTAACGGACTCTCCTACAATAAAAAAAAAACGTTTCATATCACAGAAAAAGTAAATTCCTACAAAATTGCTTTTTTTAGAATAGTGTCTGTCGTCATGAGGCTTCACAAATTTTAACAAAACAAAAACACTGTGCCACTATAAATACTGTAAAACTATTATATTTTTAAAATTTACTACTTAACTAAATTTATACACTAAATAATCTGGTTTGGAAAGTGAAGATGCCTGTGTCAATTTCAAAAGGTGTTGTTAACTGAGAAAATGTAAATTTGGGGAAAAGCAGATGAACAAATCGATTTTCAATAAGCTACTTTAAATTTTTAAAACTGAGTTTTGAGTTTAATAAACCAAAAATATAAAAGGAGTCACATAAAATATATTAATTCTAATTTTAATTTGTGTACATATAAACTGAGTTTTAAACGCATCACAGAGAAACAGACTACCCTCGAAATCATTCGATATGATATCTACCACCATTAAAAAAATTTAAATAATAGGTTATGAGCAACCTAAACCATAGCCAAATTATTTCGCTTTTCCTAACACACCTGTGCGGAACTCTAAAGCCAAGGTACCAAGCTGAACTCTATTGCGATATGCGATGACGTATATATTTCTATTTTAAGTTATAACAAAACCAAAACAGACGGAATTTAATAATATTAACCACAAAAGAAACCTAAATGTATTTAACCAAACGCTTAAATTTTAAATTTGGTTCACATATTATGACAATTAATAAATTAATATGGTATTTTTTCGAAATACGAAAAGATGTCGCAAATGGTTGATGGTGTTTTAGCTGTGGTAATCCTAAACAAAAAACCACTTCTTGTTTCTTTTATTTGAAATATTAGTTTATAATTCGAAATTAGCAGTATAACCCTAATACTCCTTTTTGGTGGCATTGCTTAAAACTTATGCATGGTATGCAAAGCGCAGGCGCTAACACAAGTAAGGAGGGAGCGAAAACAATTAAGCGTCAACTTAATATTTTCTGTTCAGATTCAATTGCTGACCCAAATCGCCCGCTTACCAGTTTGACTTAAACTCCGTCCCGTGGGTCTGCTGCGGGGCACTGGCCTGGACCAGGGCTTGATCTGAGTGGAACGTTTTAAATTTCCGGTTTATCATTGAGGGGGGTGTCCCAAAATTTTTTTGGGTATATCTCAAATACCTCATTTTAGCGTTTTTAGTACTTGGACCCTCCAAATTATATAGTAGGGTGTCTGGGATAGCCTTCAATTTTAGAAAAGGGTGTCGGCAGTAATCGGCATTTTTGGTGGGTTTAACGCCCTCTCCCCTGCCTACCTTACCTGTGCTCCCAACCTAATCCTTCTTCTCCCATTTAGCGCTGAGCCAATCCACCAAGAAGTGTCTTTAACTATGTGAGTGAAATTATTTTCATCCCTTCTGTCTTGTTTTAGCACTTGTCTTTTGCATAATCTGCGTCTACTAGCGGAGATAAGTTTCCGCAAAACCCAAACAAGAACATCAAAAACCACCAGCTCACCAGTCCGACTTTGAACTCCGTCCCGTGGGTCTGCTGGGGGGCGCCGGCCTGGACGAGGGCCCGGGCGATGGGTACGTGTCCGGCGCTGGCCGTCTCCATCAGGGGCGAATGACCGTTTTCGTTGCGCAGCTCCACGTCAGCCGACGCTTCTAACAGCGCCTTCACCACCTTAACAACAAATTCTTATTAAATTATTATTACTAATACCAAAAATACATACCGAAAAATGTGCAACTCCTATATAAAAAAAGTACAGAAAAGGTGGCCTTTATAATGAGCCTCTCCATTTAAATGACACTCTCCATTATAATGGCATAGTAGCCATTTTAATTCGGCGAGTTAAAATGGAGAGGAAGCTATTATAATAGCCATTTATTGACTTAATTTCACTTCATATATACACAAGTGTAATACTGTCCGGGCCCCAGAGTTTTACCGTGTCGGACAGAATTAAACCAACACGGGAAAACTTGTGCGGCCCGGACAGTATTACACTTGAGAGTATATATGAAGTGAAATTAAGTCAATAAATAGCTATTATAATAGCTTCCTCTCCATTTTAACTCGCCGAATTAAAATGGCTACTATGCCATTATAGTGGAGAGTGTCATTTAAATGGAGAGGCTCATTATAATGGCCTACGTTTCCGCACTTTTTTATATAGGAGTTGCACATTTTTCGGTATATTATATATTTTTGCTACTACTAGTACAGCAATTGTTATTATTACAACAGCAATTAATATTATTATTAATAAATGTATATTATAACCCTCAGCTGACCTCTTGGTGTCCCCCGGCGCAGGCGTACATGAGCGGTGTGTTCCCGCTGCTGCTCTGGGCGTTCACGTCCGCCCCGTGGGCAACTAGGAGTCGGACGATATCCGCGTGTCCGGCGCTGGCTGCCTCCATCAGGGGGGTGCAGTCGTTCTTGGAGCCACGGTCTTCCACGTTCGTCCTCATCGCCAGAAGGACTTGAGCCAGCTCGTAGTACTAAACAATTCTTTTTAATCACTATTTTTGTTATTATTGAAACAAACAATTATTTAGTATTATTAATATTCTAACAAACAAAGAGAATTGTTAAAGTGCTTTACTGATTTTGATAGGATAATATACATTATTCTACACATTTTGAACACATAACTATAAATTTTCTAAAGGGGTATACCCCAGACCTGTGCACAGCTTGGAAATGCCCTCGGAATATTAGTGGTCGTGCCCCCCGCCCAAAAATGAAAAAAGTCCCCCAAAAAATGGCACTACTTTTGACCTACTATGAAGCCATCATCGCGAATTTTTTCCCAAGTTTTTAGCCTTTTTTAATGCATTGTAAACCATTTTAAGCCTATTTTTGCTTTAATTTCGCTTTTTTACCTTTTTTCTTTTCTCATTTTTTTCTTTCTCTCCTGCTTGCCCCTTCCCCGTTTCAAAAAAATTGTCACCTGTTTTGGAATTGCCCCCAACAAAACCCCGAGGTGGGGAGGGGGGGGTTATGCACAGGACTGATACCCTATCCACCCCTTTCTAATTATTCTTTAATAATAATACAGAAATTTTTTAGAAAAGCATATTAAAAGTCAAAAAACCAAATTTTCCCCGCTTCCCGGGTAGTTTAAATTGATAATTTATATTAATTTTTCAATTTCAAATCCGTTGTGCCGTTCAAAAGAGAAGGCATACATGTAAAATATAACTGCTCTACATAAAAAAGGCAACTTACCCCGGCCGAGCAGGCGAGGGACAGGAGGCTCTCGCCCTCCTCTACCACCGGGGCGCCAGGGTCGGGGTTAGCGGCAGGGAAGACGGCCCCGGGGTTCGGGGCGGCCAGGGCCCAGTCCGCCGCGTTGCCGCCTTGCACGGCCGCCGCCAGAGCCGCCTGGTCCAAAAGCCCTGAAATAAAAGAAATACTATAAAATCTCAAATAAATGTTGAATTCCTGATTCTGAGTTTGCTGATAAATAAGTCTTGAAATCCTGACCCTGATTTTAAGTTTGCTGTGCAAATAGCAGACCTGTCCACGGTCTGGAAATGCCCCCCCCGTTTTATTGCCCCCCAGCCAAAAAATGAAAAAGTACCCTAAAATTATGACACCATTTTCGACCCATGATGACGCCATCATTGCAATTTTTTGCTGTTTTTAGCCTATTTCAATGTATTTTAAGCCATTTAAGACCTATTTTTACCTTATTTTCGCTTTTTTGTCCTTTTTTTTCTCTTTTCCCTTCTTTTTTTTTCACTTTTTTTCTTTTTTCCCCCCCTGCTTGCCCCCCCCCCGTTTTATTGCCCCCCGTTCCAAAAAAGTTGCGCCCCGTCCCCCCTCCGTTTTGGGAATTGCCCCCCCCATCGTTTAAACCCCGGGGGGGGGGGCAGTGCACAGGGCTGAAACAGCAAACCTAAAATGTGCAAACATGTTTGCATGATGTTAAACAATACAATACATTCTGTTAAAGAGCTCCAGTATTACATTTTTAAGGGTTTAAAAAAATGTTTAGAATCAAGAGCATAAGTTAATCATTTACGTAAGTTTTTAAATAAATAAATAATTTTGCCAGTTTAGTTATTATAAATTTACATTATTCTGGTATTTAAAATTAGAAATTTTTTTCCTTTTCTAGTTTTAGTAACTTTTCTTCTTGTTTGCATGTAAATTTTTCCTTGTTCCTTAAAATTTTAAAACTTGTTTATCTTTTTCATTCATAAACCTCACTATTGTTGTAACACCTACGCATCTTTTTAGTAATAAACACGATCAAATCTAAAAAAACTATTGATATTAGTTAGAATTTTTTCAAACAAAACAATGGTATAACACAAATTGCAGTTAGCAGTTATTCTGTCGAAGTTTTATTTATATTTCTTCAAAATTTTAAAAGGGTCTATTTTAAAGCGATTTGTTAATACTTATATAATATGTAAAATAAGAAATTGCTTCAAAACAAAAGTTCAGTACATGATATTTTTATGCGGGTAATTTTATTTTTTGACCGTGGGATGACCGTGGATAGGTGAACAGCCTACTGAATTTTGAGAGGTGGAGAGAAAACATGCCCAAAAAAGAAGAACGGCCATCAGAGCCAGAGATGACCAAAAGTAGAAGTATATCCCTAAATATTTTTAGCGTTTTTTTTTTTTGGGGGGGGTGAGAAAGACGAGGGAGTTAGACATAGAAGTGGGGTGGTTACACGACCGACGACACCCCCAATATTCTAATTCCAAATTCTAATTCTAAAGCTGTCGATAACCTTACTTTCGGTATAACCCACCCTTAAATTTAGGTAGCAAGGTAGGTTATACTACAAATTTGTATGTACCTCCAAATTTTAGGAGGTGTCGGCATGTTTCGGGATTTTTTTAGGAGGTATAACCCCCCCCCCCTTGTCCACCTATGGTAGTAGGGTGGGTAATATTAATACCCCCGAACCCGGGAAGACTGCCCACCAATAGTCGTTATTTATAGCACGTACCGAGGGCGGTGGCTGGGTGGTTGGCGGCCGCGGCTGCGACGGCGCAACTGGCGCTGTTCATCAACAGCGGGGGCTGGAGCTCTTCCGCCTTTTTCTTGGCTGTCAGTTCGTTGGCGGCCTCTTCCAGGGCGCTGCTCACGCTGGAAGTTAGGCGGCGCAGGATTTCCGGGTCCGCCTGCTTGTTTATACCTGTTCAACATACGATTATTATATACTCAACGTACTTTCAATAAAAACGCTTTTTAAATACTGTGCTCGCAGCACTATATATAAGGATAAGCAAGATGATACGGAGGAGGGGTGGTGCTGTGATGGGCCCAAAAAAAAACTCAGTAAAACTTAAATGAGATTTTTCAAAAATCACAAGATTTTATGGGAGGAGGAGAAAAATTATTATTTAATAAAAGAAACCTATTTTTACTTAAAAATACACAATCCTTAAAAAAGTAGACAATACAGACAGGGAGGAACGTAACCAGGGAGTGCGGCCGCCCCCACCCCGAAATGGTGACCAGATGAAAAATTTTGGTGGTTTTGGGTGGCTAAAAATTTAAAATATTTTTGCGCCTCGCCAATCGCTCGGCGCCAAAAGGTTTAAAATAGTTTTGATATTACCACAATCGACCCTCAAAATGCAAAAATTATTTTCGCTTTGCTTCGCTTAGCCGTCACTTTCCATAGTATACATACCGGTACATATTTCTTGCTATTTATCTTGCCTAATGTTATTTCGAAATACAATGAGTATTTTGTAATAAGCAATAAGTACTACTCAAAAAGCAAAGCAAACAATCATATTGGTTGAATTATGTACCTCTTCCCTCCTAAAATTTCTAGCCGCTTATAGCAATGGCTCCGGTAATTTTTTTCATATAGGTACCCTAAAAAACATAAAAAGGCTGCTTATCTGCTATGAATGCAGCGTGGTGTGTGTAGCCAGGGGTTCTAAGAGTTCTTTTAATCCTTTTTTGTGAAATTTGGGCTCTGGTAATGTAATTTTTAACCAAAAAAACATGTTTCTACCGCTAAAAACATTAAATATTACACCATTATGCCAATAATAGTGTATTATACAGGTTTATCAATATTCCAATAATAGTGTATTATACAGGTATAAACAAGCAGGCGGACCCGGAAATCCTGCGCCGCCTAACTTCCAGCGTGAGCAGCGCCCTGGAAGAGGCCGCCAACGAACTGACGGCCAAGAAAAAGGCGGAAGAGCTCCAGCCCCCGCTGTTGATGAACAGCGCCAGTTGCGCCGTCGCAGCCGCGGCCGCCAACCACCCAGCCACCGCCCTCGGTACGTGCTATAAATAACGACTATTGGTGGGCAGTCTTCCCGGGTTCGGGGGTATTAATATTACCCACCCTACTACCATAGGTGGGCAAGGGGGGGTTATACCTCCTAAAAAAATCCCGAAACATGCCGACACCTCCTAAAATTTGGAGGTACATACAAATTTGTAGTATAACCTACCTTGCTACCTAAATTTAAGGGTGGGTTATACCGAAAGTAAGGTTATCGACAGCTTTAGAATTAGAATTTGGAATTAGAATATTGGGGGTGTCGTCGGTCGTGTAACCACCCCACTTCTATGTCTAACTCCCTCGTCTTTCTCACCCCCCCCCCAAAAAAAACGCTAAAAATATTTAGGGGTATATTCCTACTCTTGGTCATCTCTGGCTCTGATGGCCGTTCTTCTTTTTTGGGCATGTTTTCTTCTCCACCTCTCTAAAATTCAGTAGGCCTGTTCCCCTGATCCACGGTCATCCCACGGTCAAAAAAATAAAATTACCCGCATAAAAATATCATGTACTGAACTTTTGTTTTGAAGCAATTTCTTATTTTACATATTATATAAGTATTAACAAATCGCTTTAAAATAGACCCTTTTAAAATTTTGAAGAAATATAAATAAAAACTTCGACATAATAACTGCTAACTGCAATTTGTGTTATACCATTGTTTTGTTCGAAAAAATTCTAACTAATATCAATAGTTTTTTTAGATTTTTCTTATTGGTGTTTATTACTAAAAAGATGCGTAGGTGTTACAACAATAGTGAGGTTTATGAATGAAAAAGATAACAAGTTTTAAAATTTTAAGGAACAAGGAAAAATTTACATGCAAACAAGAAGAAAAGTTACTAAAACTAGAAAAGGAAAAAAATTTCTAATTTTAAATACCAGAATAATGTAAATTTATAATAACTAAACTGGCAAAATTATTTATTTATTTAAAAACTTACGTAAATGATTAACTTATGCTCTTGATTCTAAACATTTTTTTAAACCCTTAAAAATGTAATACTGGATCTCTTTAACAGAATGTATTGTATCGATTTAAAAACATCATGCAAACATGTTTGCACATTTTAGGTTTGCTGTTTCAGCCCGTGCGCTGCCCCCCCCCCCCGGGGATTAAACGAGGGGGGGGGCAATTTTCCATAAAAACGGGGGGGGACGGGGCGCAACTTTTTTGAAAGGGGGGGCAATAAAACAGGGGAGCAAGCAGGGGTGAAAAAAAAAAGGAGAAAAAAAGAAAGGAAAAGAGAAAAAAGGGACAAAAAAGCGAAAATAAGGTAAAAATAGGTCTTAAATGGCTTAAAATACATTGAAATAGGCTAAAAACAGCAAAAAATTGCAATGATGGCGTCATCATGGGTCGAAAATGGTGTCATAATTTTAGGGTACTTTTTCATTTTTTGGCTGGGGGGCAATAAAACGGGGTATTTTCAACCGTGGACAGGTCTGCTATTTGCACAGCAAACTTAAAAATCAGGGTCAGGAATTCAAGACTTATTTATCAGCAAGTCTAGAATCAGGAATTCAACATTTATTTGAGATTTTATAGTATTTCTTTATTTCAGGGCTTTTGTACCAGGCGGCTCTGGCGGCGGCCGCGCAGCGGCAACGCGGCGGACTGGGCCCTGGCCGCCCCGAACCCCGGGGCCGTCTTCCCTGCCGCTAACCCCAGCCCTGGCGCCCCGGTGGTAGAGGAGGGCGAGAGCCTCCTGTCCCTCGCCTGCTCGGCCGGGGTAAGTTGCCTTTTTTATGTAGAGCAGTTATATTTTACATGTATGCCTTCTCTTTTGAACTACACAACTGATTTTAAACTCAAAAATTAATATAAATTATCAATTTAAACTACCGGGTAAGCCGGGGAAAATTTGGTTTTTTGACTTTTAATATGCTTTTCTAAAAAATTTCTGTATTATTATTAAAGAATAATTAGAAAGGGGTGGATAGGGTATCAGTCCTGTGCACAACCCCCCCCCCCTCCCCCCCCCCCGGGGGTTTTGTTGGGGGCAATTCCAAAACAGGTGACAATTTTTTTGAAACGGGGAAGGGGCAAGCAGGAGAGAAAGAAAAAAATGAGAAAAGAAAAAAGGTAAAAAAGCGAAATTAAAGCAAAAATAGGCTTAAAATGGTTTACAATGCATTAAAAAAGGCTAAAAACTTGGGAAAAAATTCGCGATGATGGCTTCATAGTAGGTCAAAAGTAGTGCCATTTTTTTGGGGGACTTTTTTCCATTTTTTGCGGGGGGCACGACCACTAATATTCCGAGGGCATTTCCAAGCTGTGCACAGGTCAGGTATACCCCTTTAGAAAATTTATAGTTATGTGTTCAAAATGTGTAGAATAATGTATATTATCCTATCAAAATCAGTAAAGCTGTCCACTTTAACAATTCTCTTTGTTTGTTAGAATATTAATAATACTAAATAATTGTTTGTTTCAATAATAACAAAAATAGTGATTAAAAAGAATTGTTTAGTACTACGAGCTGGCTCAAGTCCTTCTGGCGATGAGGACGAACGTGGAAGACCGTGGCTCCAAGAACGACTGCACCCCCCTGATGGAGGCAGCCAGCGCCGGACACGCGGATATCGTCCGACTCCTAGTTGCCCACGGGGCGGACGTGAACGCCCAGAGCAGCAGCGGGAACACACCGCTCATGTACGCCTGCGCCGGGGGACACCAAGAGGTCAGCTGAGGGTTATAATATACATTTATTAATAATAATATTAATTGCTGTTGTAATAATAACAATTGCTGTACTAGTAGTAGCAAAAATACCAAACATACCGAAAAATGTGCAACTCCTATATAAAAAAGTGCGGAAACGTAGGCCATTATCATCAGATTTTTTATTTAACGGACATTTTTCACTCTTTTTTCATAGTAGCCATTTTAATTCGGCGAGTTAAAATGGAGAGGAAGCTATTATAATAGCTATTTATTGACTTAATTTCACACTTCATATATACTCTCAAGTGTAATACTGTCCGGGCCGCACAAGTTTTCCCGTGCCTCGGAAAAATTCTGTCCGACACGGTAAAAGTTGGGGCCCGGACAGTATTACACTTGTGTATATATGAAGTGAAATTAAGTCAATAAATGGCTATTATAATAGCTTCCTCTCCATTTTAACTCGCCGAATTAAAATGGCTACTATGCCATTATAATGGAGAGTGTCATTTAAATGGAGAGCCGCCTCATTTATAAAGGCCACCTTTTCTGTACTTTTTTTATAGAGGAGTTGCACATTTTTCGGTATATATTTTTGGTATTAGTAATAATAATTTAATAAGAATTTGTTGTTAAGGTGGTGAAGGCGCTGTTAGAAGCGTCGGCTGACGTGGAGCTGCGCAACGAAAACGGTCATTCGCCCCTGATGGAGACGGCCAGCGCCGGACACGTACCCATCGCCCGGGCCCTCGTCCAGGCCGGCGCCCCCCAGCAGACCCACGGGACGGAGTTCAAAGTCGGACTGGTGAGCTGGTGGTTTTTGATGTTCTTGTTTGGGTTTTGCCCGAAACTTATCTCAAGTGCTAAAACAAGACAGAAGGGATGAAAATAATTTCACTCACATAGTTAAAGACACTTCTTGGTGGATTGGCTCAGCGCTAAATGGGAGAAGAAGGATTAGGTTGGGAGCACAGGTAAGGTAGGCAGGGGAGAGGGCGTTAAACCTACCAAAAATGACGATTACTGCCTAGATACTTTCTAAATTTAAGGCTATCCCAGACACCCTACTAGATAATTTGGAGGGTCCAAGGTACGAAAAAACGCTAAAATGAGGTATTTGAGATACCCCCTACCCAAAAAAATTTTGGGACACCCCCCTCAAATGATAAACCGGAAATTTAAAACGTTCCACTCAGATCAAGCCCTGGTCCAGGCCAGTGCCCCGCAGCAGACCCACGGGACGGAGTTTAAGTCAAACTGGTAAGCGGGCGATTTTGGATCAGCAAATTGAATCTGAACAGAAAATATTAAGTTGACGCTTAATTGTTTTCGCTCCCTCCTTACTTGTGTTAGCGCCTGCGCTTTGCATACCATGCATAAGTTTTAAGCAATGCCACCAATAAAAGAGTATTGGTGTTAAATTGCAGATTTTGAATTATAAACTAATATTTCAAATAAAAGAAACAAGAAGTGGTTTTTTGTTTGAGGAGTTACCACAGCTAAAAACACCATCAACCATTTGCGACATCTTTTCGTATTTCGAAAAAATACCATATTAATTTATTAATTGTCATAATATGTGAACCAAATTTAAAAATTTAAGCGTTTGGTTAAATACATTTAGGTTTCTTTTGTGGTTAATATTATTAAATTCCGTCTGTTTTGGTTTTGTTATAACTTAAAATAGAAATATATACGTCATCGCATATCGCAATAGAGTTCAGCTTGGTACCTTGGCTTTAGAGTTCCGCACAGGTGTGTTAGGAAAAGCGAAAATAATTTGGCTATGGTTTATGTTGCTCATAACCTATTATTTAAATTTTTTTAATGGTGGTAGATATCATATCGAATGATTTCGAGGGTAGTCTGTTTCTCTGTGATGCGTTCTACTAGTTAGCATGAACTGAACGCG